>PVLA01013366.1:0-37330 GCA_004027455.1 Hydrochoerus hydrochaeris
CTTCTCTGAAGAGCACTCCAGGCCTGGCCCCACCATGTCCACTACAGATGTGCACAAAGACAAGCTGGTGGCTGAGCACAGGTTGCCTCTCCAGTGTACCTGATCTGCACCAGCTCCCCCTAAATCTGACACTGCACTGAAAGCCTAATGATTTCAAATTGATGGTGACATTTCTTTCATCAAGTTAGAATTTAAAAAATCAATGTGAAGTTTGTTTACAGGAATTTTATTTTTGCATACCAGAGCCTATTGTCTGAGATGCTACACCTCCTGCAAAGCTATTAGAATTATGCCAAGAGCACAAAGGACATAGCTGGCAATTCCAAATAGAGGAATTGACAAAGATTTACATATGGGATGAAAAACCAACGCCACCCTCAAAAAAGGAGATTAAAGAAAGACTATGAAAAAGACTATTAAAAATGAGCAAGCAGGTTTGAGGGGGTAAAAAGTGGATGATATAGCATTTGGGGAACACAGTATCATTACTTTCCTTAGATCAGAAGTGACATGGTGAGAAAGTCATAGCTGTAACTCACAGAGAGGGTTATTGTAGTAGAAAATGTTGGCTTTGGGAAGAGGAAAAAAAAAAAGCTTTTTCTCTTTCCCATTCCATTCTTAGATCTCATGCAAATAACTCCAACCAGATGAACCCAGCTAGAAGCCAGACCAAATGATGCCTTCCAAAATGGCGGCCACCCAGTCACTGAGCAATGTGGGGAGGGGATCTGGAAAGGTAAGCTGGAAAATGGCAAGCAGTGAAAAGACTTGGGGGAAAAAGTGTTTAAACTAAAGGAACAGAATGAAAAGGGGAAAAAAGGAAATTCCAGAGTAAGTTTAAGCAACAATCAGTACTTTGATGTGGTGGAGTATGGTTCCTCAGGGTGGTGACTTGTATAGTTCTTCTGGGTGATAACTTGGAATCAAGCAGATGGTTCAGGAAGGAAGGAGGGCTGGGGGCAGAAGGACCCAGGCCCACAGTCTCAAGCTCAAGGTTCATGTCAGGAAATCCAGCAGAACATGGTAAAATAGGACAGAGAAGACTGCTACATTAGTCTCTGGAATCAGAACAGTACTCTGAGTTCAGAAGACGGAGTGGTGATCTTCTGATTAGGTAACTGTGATTCATGTTATAATACTTTGTATTGATTTGTACCAGGCTATTCCCATCACAGTCTAGGAATTGACTTCATTTCTTAACCAAAGACCATGCTAGTAAGACACTTATCACTGGGCTTGATGGCCATGGTTTTCTGTCAGTATTGCCAGACTGCCTGCTAAATGAGGTGTTCCAGTGCGTTCTCATGTAGGAAGACTCCCTTGTGTGGTGTGAAATCACACAACCATGTGTTGCAGCTAATTAATTGGGTGGCAACCAATCCCTCAAGTTTTCTCCAATGTTATTGCATTCCTGGCTTTTCACACACACCATGTCAACATGTTTACACAGTTTGTTTAGTTCACCTCTTTATCAGAAGTCTAATAGTAACTTGCCAAAAGAATTTTTTAACATTCGTTAAAACGTTTTTTGATTTTTTCGCCTTTTCTAATACTAACAACATCTCCGGGGGCAACCCTTTTTCAGAATGCCGTTGGCATAAGCTTCTTCCATTGTCTAGAACAAATTACCAGTACATAGCATATTGCATTTTCAGATGTAGTACTGAATATTTTTCATTAGAAATAATGCCAGCTTAATTTTATACTTCTTTCTTCAGGATAAGAAATTTCCTATATTGGAAAACTGTCTGAAACCAAACTCTTTTCTAAGCACATGAGGCTTGTGAGTTTCATTTGCTAAACTGTTGTTCACACATATTCACATATACAACCTCATGAAATGTTTTGTTCATTTTTAGATATCCTGTGGCTGACAGCGACCATGCAATCTATGTAAAATCATAGAAACAAAATATTTTGGAGCTGGGTTTGAACTTGAATTTTCCTGGCTAGAAACCACTGTCTTTAACCTGTCCTTCACTTTGTACAGCACCCCACCATTCTTCCACCCTCTCCACACTTGGAAAAGTGCCTCCTTTTTTTTCAGGGCAGGGGCAGAGTACAAAGAATCTTCTAAAAAGGGTCATTTTGGCAGAATATGAAATTCCATGAACCACCAATATTTCAGCATAAATGAATCGCTCGTCATCCTTCCAAGGGTGTTTATAATTTATGAGAAATCTCACTTAAAACCTAAGAAATAACTAGAAGAGAAGTTTCCAAGTATTATGATTGATCCTAGAAGTTGCTATTAAATAAAGACATATTTTGGGTACTCACAATTTATTACTCAAGTTTCTTAATCTTTTTCTAGAGCTAATTTCATAAATCATAGGCCAACAAAAAGTTACCAGATACAAAAGTAAGAGTTACCAGATACAAAAGATTTTATTCTTCATACTAAGGTACTATTTTTGTTTTTAACCTTCATAAACAGGACACACCACGGCTCTCAACTTTTCACCACAGTGTTGATTCAGTGGCAATCTGTGAGTACCATGAACTGCTGCCACCACCACCAGCAGCCTGGGCTCCATCTACTTCCACATGTAGACATAGAATCTCTCGGGACTTCATCTTGAACATCCAACCTCCAGAACTGTGAGGACCGTTTTTTTGTTATTTACATGCCACTTTGTCTGAAATATTCTGTGGTAGTGGCCTAAATACAAAGTCCAAATTAAAAAAAAATGTTGCTCTGCTATATGAAAAATTCTGGCTTTCCTGCAAGTCAATGTTACTGTTTGTATAAACTCTCCAATTGAGATCTGGTTTTCACCGGTGTTCTGCATTATTGTTGGATAAATGCTAGAGCAGTAAATGAGAAATTATAGAACTAAATTAAAGTTATTGTTTCTGCTAGTGAAGAGTTTACTTTTATGATTTATATGGGGTTAATCTAAGGAAAATCAACTTCATCTAGTGATTGATCAAATTCAAATTTAGTTCCGGTCCTTAAGAGGAATAATTTATTGTTGGGTTACCTTAACAGGACTCCTCCAAGTCTCGGAACTTCATTTTTTGTCCCCCTGGTTCTGTAAAACTATAGAAAGCCATGCTTTGCCCTTCAGGCTCTTAAAAATCAGTAACCAGATCAAAGCAAAAGAATGGTACAGAATGTTCGGTCTATTTTCCAGAACATCTCTTATCCAGTAGATATTATCCAAACACATTTACACTGTCTTTGTTGGCCTATAATTCCATTAAACAGTTTGTTTACATGGAATCCAGGATTCCTAGTTGTTCCCAGTAGATTTGGTTCACAATTTTCCATTTCATCATTGCCAGAAGCAGTTACATGTTTTGTTTTGTTGTAAGTTAATGAGAGGCTTTGGCAAAATAATCTCTTTTAGTTGTAACACAGTAGATGTATGCTCTATGAGTGCAGGTGGGCTGGTCAAATTATGAGATACTGAGATACAAAAATTTAACTGTCAGCTACCAGAAACCAATGTTAATGGAACAGAATATGTAGCAAGAAATTTCTGTCCTTGATGTTTCTGACTAAAGCATGATATTATATAATATCTGAACTACACACAGCCTCAGAAATTATTCTTATTCTGAGAAATGCCAACAGGATTTATAAACTAGCAAAAGTTTTCTTAGACATTCACAGGAAAGTTTAGTAGTAAATACTTCGTGGGAGTTTACAGAGCACTTATCCACTTGAAGAATCATGTTAGCAGTAGGCTTATATATCCATAAAACTACATACAGAAACATAAAGCAAGAACAAGTAAATGAATTTAACATTTTTCAGGTACCTAACAAGGAACCATATCTTTTGGACTTCTGTAGGTAAATAACACTGAGAGTATATACATATCAAGTGAATCCTATATACCAGGAATAATAAGTGGTCATAAATAGACACACCTTAGTCTTCACATTAATACTGATAATAATTGAGGAGAAGAAACTGAAAGACACCAAGAAACTTGCCCAAGTTCATGCAGCTCATGAATTGCAGGTCCATATGTCTGTACGTTGTAGTCCTAAACCTAGTGCTATGGAGCCTATTTTAATGAGGCAAAACTGTCACTATGAAATGCTACAGAAAACCACACATACCAAGGGGTGATTCAGAGCCCAGACGAAAGGCCAGGCTTATCACAAGTTGCCTCTAATGTCCATGCTCCTGTGTGTGTGTGTGTGTGTGTGTGTGTGTGTGTGTGTCTGTGTATGCTGAGTAGTGCTAGGAAGACAAGATAGTTGTGTGTCTAAAACAGCATGGTATGGGCAGACAAGAGGGAAGGCACTTAAGCTGTGGTCCATGTGGGAAGTCAATGTTTTTGCTGAGAAAGGGATATGCACTACTTATGTCAATGATTCCATACTAAATTTGAAGTAAGAAACAGAGACAATGAGAGAGAGAGAGAGAGAGAGAGAGAGAGAGAGAGAGAGAGAGAGAAAAGAAACAAAAATATTCTAGTGAACACCTATCAAGGAGCAATGTTAACAGTAAAGTTATTGAGAAATAAAAAAATAAAGCCAAATTCTTGGATTCTATTTGCTTGGGCTCCGTGGATGAGGAAGAAGAACAAAGGCCAACAGAATACCAAAAACTTGTAAAAGTCAGATTAAAGACCTGTGTGTCCAGGCTGGTGAAGCACACACTTTACTGAGCACTCTGCATCAGTGCTGAGTCTTTTAAAAAATACCTTCACTATCATCGTTAGTCTCTCTTCATACAATAGTACCTCAGTTCAAAACTTTAATTTGTCCCTGCCTGTGAGGCAGTCGGAGTGCAGACTGGGGAGAGCAAGGAGGGAAGCTAAGCCCCTGCCTGTGAGCCAGCTGGCGCGCGGGCTGGGAGAGAATAGCACCCCCCTCCCCTGAGCAACCTGCTGATTTGGAGGAACTGTACTGTTTGCTTGACCTGGCAAGCCTAACGCCCAGCAACTATTTAGATGACAACAACATGGTATATAGTAACAACCGTGGATTTCCTACTGTTTTGTCACTGTTTCAATTCGTTTTATTGCTGTTTTATTCTCTTGAAAATTAAATTTAAAAAAAAAGAATTTAATTTGCTACATGATGCAGAGAAAGATGACCACATTCATGCTCGTGCCTGGAAGATGGCTATGGTTGTGTTGGTTATCTGATTCAGATTTCAGGAATGAAAGCAAAATTTTGCCAAACAGGTCTGTTTGGGAACATAGCTATCTGCAAACAGAAATGTTTGTGAACAGAGGCGCTGTTACTGTGAATTCAATGGTATTTTCCCCAGTGAAGCAATAGCAACTCATATTGTTTCCACAGATGCAAGAAATTATCTGAAAAATTTCCATTTTGGCATAAGTGATACAGTTTTAAATGTCTCAGTTTTGGAATGAGTTAAAACTTAACTGAGGGAACTACATATTCTCTTTATTTGGTCTCTTAGTCCATAGGACAAGTTTTGTGCAGGTTCCCATGATGTTCTCCCAAAATGCAAAACACAAGTATTAGAATCAACACTTATAATTTTTACAGCAGGCTTCCAGTACCAGGTAGAGCTCCAAACTTCAGTAATTGTTTTTCTTGGCCACTTTGTTTTTTAGAAGCAAGTTTGGGCAGGAATTTAAACCCAACTGTTTTCTTCTTAACCCAATTAGGTTTATTTGTGACTCATGTGCTTTAATAACTACTTGTTCATAAAAAAAATCTACAATCAGCAATATTTTCTAGAAACTCATTAAACTTCTAAGCATTCTATGTCAGAGTATAATGCCAAGAATTCATTACTAAAACAGACTTTATAGGACAGAGGTTTAAATTCAAACCTTCTCTGCCTCAGCTCGCTAAGGCCTGTCTACATTCCACCGCTGTTTTTAGCAATTTCACCTTATGTTTTGTTTTCAGCTGTTCAGTGTACTGAGTTGTTCTTGGTTGACCTGGGATGAAAAGATGGTCATATTCATGGCCCTCTAAAACGTTCTGCTCAATTCCACTGAAAGGTTCTATCGTCTGTATAAACAATTGCTGTGCTTATTATTTGTGTGACTTTTTGTTCCAATTAGTAGAATTTTGATATGGGTCCAGCAATACATCGAGACCTACTAAATATTCACGGGGAAGGCAAAGCATGGGCAACATTCTGTGGATGCCTTAGCTTCTCCAGAATCTGGCAGGAAAAAAATAATGACTGTGACAAGAGTGATTTCTTAAGATCCATACACATAATAACAATGGCATGTGTTAAATAGATATAATGCAATGTGCATTGTGTTTATTTTTTTCTCATTGCTGCAAACACCTATAACACATGTTTGAGTACATCATATAAGACACTTCTGTTAGATTGTACTGCCAGCATATTGTAGATCGCGGTCTTTTAAAATGGTTTCTCTGTTTTTAGTTCATGTTCCTCTAAAATAGAAAACAATGATTCCTTGATGTTTTCTGCCACAGAGAGTTAAAGCAAGAGAATATGTCAGAGAAGACGCATACAAAGTGTGCTCAGCTGTATATCCTCATTATGTCACTGAGCTTCCATGTTTAAACCATTTGCATGAACTAGTTCAAATACATTTTAAAATGAGGAGACACAATATGTTGCATGATACACAATTCACTTTTTATGAACTAAACACATTTTTTCTAATAAAGACATTATTTACCCTACTGAGAAATGATGTAGTTTTTTATTTCTGAGTAAACTATGGCATACCTTAATTTTAATTTATGTATTAAACTAAGTGTGCATTTAAAAGCTGGAACTCTATTTCTCATGTGTTGGTCTACAGGCTTAAGCTTTGAGAAGCTACATGTACTGTATATATTTAATATGTTCAGCTCATATTGTTTCCCCTATAGTGTTAATTAGTTGTTATAACCCTCAAAAGTACAGTTTATAGAAAAAGCAATCTCCAGTGTATAACACTGAGGAAAGATGATACTATTGTTATGGATTATACATTGTGTCAACTTGAGAAGTTTAGAAGTTTAACTGGGAGACTCAGCAGGGAGCCAGGGTTCTTACCTTGTCAATATCTTCATCCTGTGCAAAGGAGGGAAGGGAGATTTTGTGAGTGCTACACCTGCCCTGCAGGGTGGGGGTGGCTGCGTACACTATAAGGGAGGAGAAGAGGCTTGTTTTTTTCCCTTTTGCTCTGGTTGCTTTTTGCTCTGGCTGCTGCCTTGATTTTGCCCCTGTGCCTTGCCACCCTGCCTTGGATCCAGTTGATTATGGACTGAAATCTCTACAAACTGTGAGCTAAATAAAGCTTTCCTTCCTTAATTTTGGATGTCAGGTGTTTTGTCCCAGCAACAAGAGAAAAGTAACCAAGACAAGTATTAATGAGTTAACATTAGATCCTTAATCCTTTTAAACATAAATCCAGAAAACTTTAGCCAGGTCTATCTTCCAGGTATTTCCCTAGGTCACTGATTATCCACCGTTTAATGATGGAATGCCAACCCAAAGTCCACTTATTTATCGCAAAGTACCAATATTTAAATTAATCCTGTATACTGAGGTTTTTGTTTAGAAAAACAACTGCACAATAACATGCTTTGCTTTAAATGAAAAACATAATAGCATATATACCATAGATTAACCACCCAGATCCTTGATTTCTCACAGTGGATTTACTATGCCGGGGTATTGTCTTAACTCTTTTTTTCTGACTTTTGACTCTCCCCTTTGCCCTTTTACTGGGGACATTTTATAACCACATACCTTTGAGACCATTATAATCATGGCTATGTACTTCCATATCATATGTACAGTATTTCCTAAATATTATGAGGCTTCTGGTATTAATCATGTGCTCCCAAAGTCTTGCTATATGGAGTAATCTCTGGCTAAAGAAAGTTATTTATATGAACATTTAAAATTACGCTATGCAAAATAAAATGATCTTGCATGCCAGAGCCCATTAGTTATCACTTAGAAATATTTACATTCATTATATGAGACAGTCTGGATGCCTTCCTATAAGGTCAGAAAGTACTCACATGGGTTACCTTTGAAAGAAAGGGTAAAAAAAGAGAGGCAAGGCACAGAGGGAATGGTCCAATCAATTAAGGGATTATTATTTGTAAGTTTATCTCTGGAATTAATATTCCAGAAGGAAATAACCAAAATTTAGAAATAATAATTCACCAGGATATATAGAAGTGCTTCAAACCTGAAAGCCTAGAAATGTAGAATGAAGACCACAGCAAGTGAGAAAATTTTAATCATTGAGCTGCTGAGTCAAGTGTAAAATGAGGCAAGAGATAAGGAAAACAGATGCAGCTATAAATTTGCAAATTTTGGAGCCCCTTTGGGAAGTTTCTTTATAAGAATCTGAATAACATCAGCAGGCTGTATTTTTTCAAGAAATAAAGATGCTTCAGACAGTCATTCAGTCTTTCCCTAGGCTTAAGGTCAGGACATCTGGGTACAAGCCCAGATCAACTTCTCAGCTGTGTGCACATGTCAGTTGCTTAACATTTCTAGCTTCCATTTCCTCCTGGGTAAGATGTGAGTAATAAAATCGTTTCCACACCTCACAACACCACTGTGAGGACCAAGTGTGATAATGGTGCTTGGGATAGACGAGGAAAGAAGTTTCATAAATGTTACCTGTGATCATTACTCAAACTAAATGACATAATTAAGAATTTGTTTCTCAGTTAATCTTCCTTTTGGAGCATGTTGAGAGACCGATACCGATGCTTTTGCAGAATAAAGCTGTACCTTTTAAGAAGCACAAAGCCAAATCTCAGAAAAACCGATAATTAACTGTCCATTTACCTACATAGGTGTGGACAGAAAGTCAATAAAACTATGCATATGAAAGTCAATTTTTTCTCTCACAGTACAGAGCAAAGATAAAATTGTGTTGAACAAACAATTACACATTTCATATATTTTTCTTGCTAATAGTCTAATTATTTTAACTTTTCTATTATGTATACTGAGGATTTTTAATTTTCTATTACAGGATATATAAAAGTAAAAATAATGTTTTATTCCATAAAATATAATTATCCTTTAAAGATAATAAATTTTTACTAACATTTATATAGGTCTTTAATTTTGTAAAATTCTTACGATTCTATTACAATTGCTTGTTCAAGTGCATGTAAGAGCTGATTTCTGTGTTATTTTGTGGAGACATGGTGGTGCCACCTATGCAGCATCTGTGTGTGGAGGGACATGTAGGTCAGTTTTAACAGTGCTTCTGTGCTTCATCTCTGGACAGAAAGCAGATTGGATTCACTATGACTGGAATATATGACAGAGTTGAGTAAGTGCCATTGATAAATGTCCCAGTGAGAGGTTTCCAATTCCTCTGAACAATAGATATCAGTCCTTCTCCCTTAAGTTTCTTCAATCAAAAACAGAGTCATCAGTACTTATTTGTAAAGAATTAAATGTACTAATTCATATAAAGCAATTAGAGGAGTAGCAGGCCATTATTTGAGACATTTGTGAAGATATTAACAGAGCTCACAAGAGGTCTAGAATACTAATGAAATGCATTATGTGCTTCTTTTGTAAATGTATGTCTTAAGCATCAGAGTGAACATGCAGTTTAGCAAATAATGCGGTTTTAGGATGCAACACCAAGACATAGGAAATAGTAGTATAGAGACTCTGTACTACTGGGATCTATGAAAAACACAATCAAAATGTTCATGTGACCAATGGGTTAGATAAAATAGAATATTAGAAGCCCTTAAATAGCTGAGATCTTGCCCTATGTGTTCTTCTCTCCTACAGAAGTTCTGGAGAGATGTGAAGGAGGTGCCCATGTCCATGGGGGAAGCACAGAAGTTAAATTTCCATACTTTTTTATTGTAAAGAGAGTAAAACCAAACAAAGTAAAACAGAACAAAACCAATTTTAAAAAAAACAATGAAAAGTGATACAGAACTTCAAAGCACGATAATAAGAAATCAACAGTGGCTCCCATACTAAAACTTATTATCTTCAAAATAGCTACCCATACCATCAGACATAATAAACTCAAATAAAACAAAACTATTTAATATGTAGCTGGGGGAAGCAGGGCTCTGATTAGAATCTTGCCTACAGATAGAAGAGTCAGTTTTCAGGAAATGGTCTGAGCCTGATGAAACAGAACCCATCAGTGTTTCCAAACCAGTGTACAACTTCTGATCATCAGTGACCTCTCATTTAGCAGTTATCTTTACCCTTATCTTCTCCCAGCTTTGGGTGCAACACTTTTCCTCCCCGCTCCCTGCCTTCTAGCTTTTTAAACATTCTACATCCTGAGACTCATACCTCACACGCATTTTCTCATTTGCCCCACAATCTGGGTGAATTTCTTTAAGATCTTGGTTTAAAAGACACTCTGTCCTCATGCTATCCCAATATCTGATGCCAGTTCCAACTGGTACCTTAAACTACAGACTTGCATGAATATCTAGCACATACATATCTAACATGAATTTTATCTTTGTTTTGTTTTGTTTTGTTTTGCTTCGCTTTGCTTTGCTTTGTTTTGTTGAGTCAGGGACTCACTCTACAGTTTAAGATGGTGTTAAACTGACTTAAGTAGTTCAGAATGCCCTGGAACATGCAGCAATTCTCCTACCTCAGCCTCTCAAGTGCTAAGATTACAGGCATGCACCACCATGCCCAGTTCTAATATGAATTTTGCATTTTACAAACATATTTTTCCATCAACAAACCTATTCCTTTGAAGTACACCAAACCTGCTCCACCTTAAAAAATGAGAACAATATTCTTTCAGCTGCTTTATGAGAACATAGGAATGAAACTTGACTCTGTTTTCTCTCACCTTTCACATCTAGTTTCTGGCACATCCTATCAGATCCACCTTTACACTGTCACCACCACAATTCCCAGAATTGCTGCAATAAGCTCCTAACTGCTCTTCTTCTCATCTGCAATCAGTTCTTCACGTGGTATTCACGGTGATCTTTTATTTTTATTTTTTTTATTTTAAAGAGAAAAAAAACAAAAATAAACAGTTCAAAAGCAACAGCAAAAGCAACAGGCAACAACAAAACAACAACCATAAAAAGCAATGGTGATACAGGATTTTAAAACAAGACAATAGGAACTTAACAATGGTTGTTATATTGCCTACTTTACCCTCAAAGTAATTGCTCAGGCTACCAGATACAGGAACACAAGGCTGATCAACCAATAATAACTATATCTATTGTAACTTTTGGATCTTATGTACTCTCAGTTTCTTAGATCAGCAAGACAATAGGGGTTTACATGTGCAAGTGCATCCTGTGCAGTTTGGTTTTTGTTCATGAACTCTCAGCCTACTCCTAAGTCCTCGAGATTTCTACCTACTTTATCTTCCAGTAGGTTTAGTGTTTCTGTCTTAATATTTAGACCTTTGATCTATTTTAACTTTAGTTTAGTGCATAGTGATACACATGGTTCTAGTTTAAGTCTTTGGTATGTAGTAAGCCAGTTTTTCCAACACCATTTATTAAAGAGGCTATCTTCCTTCCAGTGAGCATCTTTGGCCCTTTTGTCAAACATAAGGCAGATGAATGTGTTTGTAGTTGTGTTCTGTTCCACTGATCCTCAGGTCAGATTTTTTTTTTTTTGGCCAGTACCATGCCTATTTTATTATAGCAGCTTTGTAGTATAACTTGAAGTCTGGAATTGTGATGCCTCCTGCCTTGTCTTTGTGGTCCAGGATTGCTTTTGCTATTCTAGGTTTCTTATGGTTCCATATGAATTTTAGGAGTGTTCTCTCTAGATCTGTGAGGTATGCTAACGGTGTTTTGATCGGAATTGCATTAAATCTGTATAACAGTTTTGGGAATCTGGCCATTTTCACAATGTTGTTTCTTCCTATCCATGAGCAAGGGGTATCTTTCCATTTTCTGAATTTTTCAATTTCATTTTTTTTAGAATACTATTGTTTTCAGTGCATAAATCTTTTACTTCCTTTGTTAGATTGATTCCTAAGTATTTCTTTTTTTAATGTTATTGTGAAGGGTATGGTTTCCCTAATTTCTCTCTCAGTGAGTTTGTTGTTTGTGTACAGGAGTGCTACTTACTTTTGAGTACTGACTTTGTACCCAGCTATGCTGCTGAAATTGCTTATTATGTCTAGAAGTCTGTTGGTGGAGTTTTTGGCATCTTCTATATAGAGTATCATGTCATCTGCAAATGATGATAACTTAATTTCTTCCTTTCCTATCTTTATTCTTTTTATTTCTCTCTCAGAGTGATCTTTTAAAGATGTAAGCTGAATCATGGAAAAGTTCTCAAAAGCATTTGATAGCCTCTTACAAAATGGCAGGAGAGTTTAGAAAGCCTTATATGATACATGCACCCTGACAAACACAGATGCGCGCGCACACACACACACACACACACACACACACACACTTTTCCCTTATGCTCATTTATCTTTTCCCTCTGCTCCAGTTACCACTGTTGCATAACCAAGTACCCCAAATCTTACTGATATAAAATAACAACCAAAGTATTTTGTTCATGATTCTGTGGAATAGCAAGTACTTGAAAAGGCATTTGATATTTGGTTTTTTTTCTTTTTTTGTTCTGGGATGTCATCTTTGCTTGAAAGCACAAGTGAGGCTCTAAAATAAAACACTAGCACAGCTTTTCCAGAGCGGTGGTCATGGATACATGGGGATCTTATATGGCTGTCGATGCCTCACATGGGAACCTTAAGAGAATGTACAGCAGCTTCATGGCTCTGGATGGAGTGGGCTCAAATAGCTCAGTGTCTCTCCAGCTCTGCTGTCAGTCAAAGCGTCACCAGTCCCCAACAAATCAAAAAGAGAATGGGAGATTTTCAAAAAGAAAAGTTTCTAAATCTGTAAAGAGTTAAATATCCAAATGTACCACACACCAAAACTCAACACTCTCACATTCCTTAGTTTTTAGATATCTGTTCAAATTTCACCTTACCAAGAGAAGTCCTAGCTCATCACCATATTTAAAACAGTAAATTTCACCCAAACCAATTCCCATCATTCCTAGCATCCCCTCTCTTCCTCACGATGTTTTATCCTAAAGCACAATCTAGTTACATGTTACTTTTATTCTTGTATTTATCATTAGTATTTCTTCTCCACCATACACCATCCACAGAAGCCGAGGCCACCTGCACTGGATCATCACATGATAAAGCATTGTGGAATGTTTCAATGAATGAGCCCAATAGTGAGCTTCTGTCATTTTAATATGATGGTCCTAACTTATGACTGTATTTTCAATTACATATGCATATGTCTTCTACCATCAAAGCATAAGATCCTTAAACACTGGGACTGGGTAATTTTCACCTTGAAGCTCAATTTTCTAGGAAATGGTATGCAAATTAAAGATGTAAATACTTTAAAAAATGAATCAAGATACAAAAAGTTAATGTAGAGCAAATATATGTGTCAAATTACACTCGGGATTCTAGGGTAAAATACCATGGACTGGGTGACTTCAAAACTCAAAATGTATTTTAACACAATTTAGAAAAATAAAAATCAAAGAGCAAGGTTCTGGCCTAATTAGTTGTTTATGAAGACTCATCTTCTGACCTGCAAATGGATGCCTTCTCACTAGCTCCTCACACAACAAAGGGAGAAATAGTCCTACCAAATTAAAGCATCACACTCTTGGTCTCTTTTAACCTGAATCACCTCCTAAGAACCCTAGTTCCAAATGCAGGCAGAGTTAAGGTTTCAGTTTATCAGACACAAAGGAAGTGCTTGATTTAGCGCACAGCATAATGCGCCAAACATGGGCCAAACGTGTTCTTATTTAATTGTTGCAAAATGAATTGTGGAAGAACATAATTAGGAATGATGATTCATCCTCTGAAAGCACAAACATTTTAGCCTTGATATATATGTATCACTTTGTTCACCCAGAGTTTTGCAGTTTGACCCTCTTAGTTGAAGGAACAGCATGATTCTTCCAAACCCCTTACATGTAAGGAGCAGCCGTTCTGAGAGTTCACACTTTGCTATATGAGTTTGCCCTAAGTATGAAGGGTGAGGTGGCCTCGTCTTCTGTGAATGGAGGTCTGCTCTTTTCTCATTTGCTGCTGATGCTTAGTTATTTTCTTAGGCTAATTTTTTCTTCTCAGCTTTTCAAATTTTTCTCATGTGTAACTGTTAGATTCTCTCTTTTGTACTTGCTAATTTTTCAGGTCTATATCACCAAAATTTTGCTGTTAACTATTATTGAAAGAGTGTTCTTCCACCAAGCTCTGTGTTAGGAAACTACGTACCCCATGTCAAATTATGTTTGTGAATACTAGGTAATAAGTGCCTCTTGGAATTGAAGAATTCGTTGACTTTCCTTTAGACTGCTGCTAGCTTGACAGAGGCTTTGAGGTTTCTCCATAAATGTCTTAAACCACTTTTCCACTTATTGGAGAGCGAAGAAAAGAAGAAAATAAAAAGAAAATAAAAAAGAGAAGAGAAGAGAAGAGAAGAGAAGAGAAGAGAAGAGAAGAGAAGAGAAGAGAAGAGAGAAGAGCTTATCATTAGCTATGTGGTAGCTGATTCTTCTTCAAAAACATGAAGAATTTACTTTTGAAACATGCTACAGTGTATTTCATTGATTTTCATTATATTAAGGTTTAAACATTTTCTCTTTTTATATTTTGTAAATTTTTTTTTCTGGTGTGTGTGTGTGTGTGTGTGTGTGTGTGATATTCCTGAATTCCAGGATTACATTCTAGTTTGAGGGTATGAAAAATAATGAGCAACTAAAGGACAGATTGTTAGCACTATTCAGCACTATGTGTTTCTGTAATTGTTTTCCTGTTCTTTTCCAATAGAAGCTTTTCAGACTTGATAGAGAGGTTGTTCTTTGGGTTAAATGCCCTTTTAAGTGAGAAAATACTGTCAGATAATCGAAATTAGCTGCCTCCCATTAAATTTCCAAGATAGATCCCTACATAAAGGCTCCCTAACTGAAATATTTCCAAGTTGGATGCCCAAATGTCCAGGAAGGAAGCACAGCAAACATGTCCTTCATGCCACTCTCAGGTTGTCTGTCGCCTCAGAGCTGCCACTTCCTTCCCCGTCATGTCCTCAACCACAACACCACCTGTCACTTCTCTTTGCCCATCTTGTCCGAGTACAGCATTTTTCTAAGAAACATTTTTCAATTGGAACCATTGAAATCCAGACTCACAACTGCCATGATTTCATTAACAACAGCATTTTTCCCCATGAAGTTCAAAAACTCCCACCTGATCTCTTTAGCTTCTATTCTTTTCTTCCTAGAAATTCTGTAGCATTTGCTAAAATTGACTGATTTTGACATTTCCAAAGCTCTCTTATTTTACACTGTTAAATTGTCCACATTGCCCTGTCCTCATTATAAGCAAGGAAGACTACACAATTTTGAATAGGCCTCCAGGTCTAAAATGTTCATGCTTTTACCATACTTATTTAACTTTCTCTTACTGTGTTGCTTCTGTGTATGTTGAGCAGGTGTAAATACACACATACACACTCAGTGAAAGGGAGTCACAGGCTTCAGAGACTCAAGTAGTGAGGTAAGCTGGGCTTCCACTTCCTCTCCCATTAACCACTTCCAAATATTATTTTAATCTTTTGTTCACTCGAACTTATTTTTCTTTCTATTCATCTTTTGCCAGTGATCTGTTATATGCACTTCTGTAGCTTCCAATTTCATTATTTTGATACACTTCATTAAAGCAGTAATATAAACAGTGTATACTGTAAGCACATTATGTCAGTGTATATTTTTCTCAATTATTTATATTAAATAGTAATATAACTTCTCAGTGTCCAAATAAATTTATTATAAGCAGAGCATTCCTATGAGCTTGCCTGGCAAGATATAAGTATTTAATTATGGTTTTTGAAAACTATTATATTAAATAATATCTTGAGCCCATCTAAGTCAAAGGTAAAAAAAAATCTATCCCTTCTGTCAACAATAGAATTATAGGGACAAATAAGAGAACACAGAACCTGGAAATGGGACCAGGAAAGCAATGATCTGTCATTTTCTACCTGAAAGGTGACCCTTTTAATGATATATTTGTTAACTTAAGTGATAGATGCCATGGAGCAATGACTATTAGTTCTAATGACATATTAAGCTGACTAATAATGGTCCACCTGGCTCCTTGTGCCTTGGTCTTTTTAAATTTAGCAGATGTGACCGTTAAACCAATACCCTTATATTCAACCATAACACCATGAATTTAAAAGAAGACTACTTGGAAAGCAGGAGATATTAAGAGCACTAGTCAGTCAACTGGAGAAATAAAGATATATATATATATATATATATATATATATATATATATTTACCAATATGTTGACTAATATATATATATATTTTTCCCAGTTTTCCATCAACTCAGACTTGCTATATTCTTGGTCATCCCTTTGTTATGTTCTAATTTTCTTGCCTCAACACCATATTCTTGGATCTCACCCCTGCTGTCCTAACTACCATTTCTAAGGCTCTACTATGTCTGGGAATCCCCTTGCTATGATCTCCACTATTATTAGTACCCTTCTCCCACTTGGATGTGTGTTGAAGTATCTCCATCAATTCCTTCTCTTTGGCACACATGTTAAATCTATAAACGCAGGACTTAGCACCACCCAGCCCTTACTCAGTGGGATAAGATTGCAGTTTGCACTTGTCTTTGACTCTTCATTAGTTGCTTTCTCTTCCTGTATGGTTACTTTGAATAGCATATTTCACCTGTTTTTTTCTTCAGAATTCTTAGATTCCAGCTTTTCCATTACTGTGTGAGTTGGAGAAAGTTTCTTAAACTATCTATGTCTCCTTTTCATGATCTGTAATATGTGATAAAACTTACAGATGTCTCATAAGGTTTCTGTGCAGATGAAATGAATAAATTCAAGTGGTGTGTGTATAGTGCACAGTAGACACCTCGCCAATGTTTATTGTAATTGATAGGTAGGATAGGAGCACACTTGCCTTTTTCACAAAAATATTTAGGGTTACACCTGACAGAATCTTCTAGACATACTAGGCTCTTGTTTAACTTAGATAATGCCTCCCTTAAATCTCTCTTGATATGCACTTGCATAAAACTATATTCACACAGTTCAATCTCAAATTGTGCTGCAATTAAAGAAAGAAATGCGGTGGGTTAATATTCCATAAGGTGGACAAGCCAATAGAGAATAGTAAAAATAATGTGCCAAATACACATTTAAAATAGTGTTATAAACTGTTGAACTAGAAGGAAATGGGAAAAATCCTTAGATACTAGAAATGACTGGAAAGCATTCAAATAAATAGGCACTCCCTGATTCATGTTTTCCCAATTGCATATACTGATTTCTGCTAGTTTAAATTTGGATTTTTAATAAGAAATAAGAGGTAAATCCTCCAGTGTCCAGGAAATAATTTCTGTGAAAATGGGAGTTAGAGAAAATATAAATGTGTAAATTAGAAAAATCTATGACCTCCAGCAGCTCACCTCTTTTTACTGAAAATGACTAAACTTAAGGTTTTAAGAAAACACGATTATGATGTAAGACTGTAAAGAAAACAAGCAAATGATTAACCATGGAGACTGTGGTTTCCTGTGAGGTGTTCATGGGGGGGAGTTGATGCAGACAGGACAGAAAACATAGGGAGCCTCAACTGTATCAATTTAGATCCCAGTTTTTAAGTGGAGTACCAAGCACACAGGTATTTGTTTCAATATCATTGCTTAAAGTCTTTCTCTTGACTTGTTACATTTAATCTTACTTTTGTGTTATATTTACAAAAATTAAATAAAATAAAGAATTAGGGTTCAGTATCATGAGCAACTTCAAAATAGCACAAACACTTGCAATATTTTTCAAAAATCCTAAATCCATACCTCCTCCCAACTTCACCTTGCTAACTTCGCTTACATAGGAAACTTTGTGTGGAGCACTGGAGGGAGAGTTTGTCAAAAGAGATGCCAGGAGGCTGGTGAGGAGCCCACCCCAGACCCCAGCGGCCTTGGGAAATCACCACCCACTCTCATTCCCTAGGTTTTCCCCAGTACCCACACTGACTCTGAATCACTGTTCCTCCTCTATCATCTCTTTCATCAATGGAGATGAAATAGAGATGATTTGTTATAACTGATTTCACCAAAGAAAACAATCTTCCTTCCCAAAAGTGGAACAGGAGATGTTTATCCTCCAAATTATAGGATTCATTTCATCAGATTGTGGTGGTTCCAAACAAAGTTTGAACATTGTTAGATACATAACTGACCAGTTCATGCCTCCCCTCGCAGATGCTGTCATTTATTTAACAAAGATTTGATGACCACCCACTGCGTGTCTGGCAGTGTTATAAGAGATAGAATGGCAAATATGACATCATTCCTGCATGTATGCATTTTATAACATAGTGGCTAACATATCAAGAGAGAACAAAACTCCATGAATATACATGTGCTCTAGGTTAAACAAACAGCCAAGAGTAATGAAATGTAGACAAATGACGGCTGTGATTTCAGATAGGCTCAGGAGGAAATTATTTTCATTTTAGAGGAGGAGGCTTTTGGACTGAAACCTGAATAAAGTGGAGGACAGTTTATGTGCTCTAGACTGGATTAAGACAGGGTGCAAATGTCCTAGGACAGGAATTATTTAATCTGTTCAAAAGCCCTAAGAAAACCAGGCTTGCTGCATTTGTCTGACCAAAGGCCAGAGAGCCAACAGTCTCAGAGGCCAGATCTTGCAGGGTGTGTTAACATAAGACAGGGGGGATACAGTTTATGAGCTCTGTGAGGAGAAGCCACTCAGTAGAATGAGCAAGGAAATTGTAACCTATGTGATGCATCTCAAAGGCTGACATGTGATGCAGAAACTAAGGAAAACTCGGTTAGAAGAAAACCAATAGAGATACTAATCAAGAAGCCATAGAAGAAGTCTAGGGAAGAGGCTGGAGATTTAGCTCAGCTGCACAAGTGCCTGCCTGGCAAGTCAAGTGCAAGGTCCTGAGTTCGATTCCCAGTACAAAGAAGAAGAGGGAGTAGGACAAGGAGAAGAAGAGAGAAGATGACAACAAAGATGAAGAGGAAGACAAAGTCTGGGGAAGAAAGAACACCTTAGGCAGTGGTGTAGCAGTGGAATTTGGAATTTGCCACAGCTGTAATTTGGGGTATACTTTGAAGGTGACATATATAAGATATATTGCTATAGGCTGTAAGAAAAAGAGGGAGCAGAGATAAAAAGGAAAAGTCTGTCATGAGTGTCACTGTGACCCATTTGCAGACACAGGAAACAGACAGCAAAGCCAGTTAAGGAGGTGAGAGTCAAGAGCTAAGATGTGGCTGGAGACTTGTGTGAGCCAAGAGGAGCTCACACCATACTGATCAAAGTGGCTGGCAGCGTCTGAGCTGGAAATAGGATTTGGGAACTTGTAAGAACTAAATTATACTTGTAGCCAGACACAGATCTGGGTTAGATTATATAATGAGGGATTACAGATAAAGACAGATGCTAGAAAATGTACAGATCAGACAAACAGAATGACATCACAAAAGAAACCAAGAGCAAATGCAGAGGAAGCTCAGAGGGAAATCATGAGGGCACGGAGTCTTGCTGCCAAATGAACCCACTTAAAAGGGTTTCAACAATGTTAAAAAGTCTCAATGATTAAGGAAAATGAAGGATCATATTTGAGCACTATTTTTGACAGTGGTCACCTGGATGAGGGGTTTCAGGTCTGTGCACAGACAGGCCTTGAGTAGTGTATTCAAGACTCAATAAGCTGCAGAAACGCAGGCAGCGAGACTACGCAGCTCTCTCCCTCCTGGGAGCCAAAGACTCCCTGATGCTATTACTGACCCAGGCAAGAGGAAAATCTAATGACACCACTCAGAAATAAGAGTACAATTTCAGGAGCAAGATCCTCAGAGAGAAAAGTGAGAGATGAGAACCAAGAAGGAGAGAAGGAGCGGCCTCAGGGAAGACGGGGGCTCGTTCACTGTGAGAGGACAAAGGCAGAGCTGATGCGTTCAGACTCCTGCATGGAGGAGAGAGAGTGGTGGAGAAATGAAGGTCTTGTCAGTGCCACTGTATTTCCCCCAGGGGAGGGAAAAAGTCATCAGCTAGAAATTAGAACAATCGAATGGAGCGATAACAGTTTGAAAAAGAATAAAGTACAAAATAGATTGATGGACATGTGTTAAATAGGGAAAGGTAGCAGGATTTCTGGGCGGTGTGAAAGCCCACTTCAGAGTCATGGTCACACATTTAAGACCAGATCAGCCAACATAACAATGTTAAATGTGAATTTTAAAACAGACAATATTTTGAGTTCTGTAGTTTCTCAACAAGTTGTTAAGAGGTAGGTGGAGGAGAGCTGAAAACTGGGCTTAACCAAAATCAGTAACTACCAGGAAAATGTAAAAGAGAGAAAAGTCAAGATACTAAGTGAGGACACACAGGAGTACTTGCAGGATGAAAAATGGGCCTTAATTTGGAAAGGAAAATAAGTGAGGATGTGAAGGAGTTACAGATGCTAAAAACACAGGTCAATCGAGCAAATGCAGGATAAACATTTCATGCTAAGGTAATGTTTGTAATTTTGACTTTGCATTAGGATACATTTGCATATTCTAGGATTCTACCATGTGAATGTCTTTCCCTCGTAAAGGAAATAATGACCTAATTACTTCAGGATGTGTTTCCATTCCCATTATATCTGTCTTCTCCCCAAATGGAAAGTAACATAGACATAAGCAGGTCAGGCAATCTGGTGAAATCCACCATGACATTTGGGATAATATAAAGATTAAGACTGGCAGACTGTTTGTATGGAGTTTTTTTGTGAAGCTGAAGGCTGCTCTGACAGTCCTGAATATGTACAAAAAACTGTTAGCTAAGGTCACTAAAAAGTTAATTTTCATGTGGTTTAAAGATCTGCTGACTTCCCTCACCTCATGGCATAAGCAACCGGATATGATCACTTAACTTAGTCATTGGAGTATAAAAAATAAAACTCTAAATATGTATTATTTTCATTTACTTAGATTTGTCAGTAAATGCAGTCCTTTTGACTCTTACCCAAGTCTGAGTGTGAACCCGTATACGCATATATAAAAAAAAAATTAAAAGAAAAATACATATGCACCACTCAAGATGCCTTCAGTGGTGCATGAGCAGGAAGTCCTGGTGAAAAGTGGAGGAGAACTCAGCAAAGTGCACACATGCAGGAAACTCCTGTGAGACACAAACGATTATGTCATCATGGGGCCATGACAGATATAATTGAGGTTAGCTACTATATGTCCTTGTGAAATTAAGATTATATGGGTGCTACAAATAAAACTTGATTGAACCATGTTTTTGGTAAAATATGAGACGAAGTAAGTTAATTTAGCAATATAATGAGTGGCAGATGTGGGAGGCATAAGGATCTGGGTTAGCAGTATGCCAAGAAGCAGCTGAAGGGGTTCAATGATGTCTAGTAGGCACCAGCTACTAAACTGTGTTTAAGAAGTCACATGGGTAGACTGAGTGCAAGAAATATGTTGTATAAGTTACATATCTAAAAAGTGTTCAAATACATCAGAGGGAAGCTGGCTTGAGGAATGATAAATGAGCTATTTGAATGTAAATTGCCAAACCTGGACTTGAGTTAACCTCTTTACTGTAAGGAAGTATTTTCTGTTGACATATCAAGAATAGTATTTACAGTGTTGACCATAAATAGTTCACCAGGTGAGTACTCAGATCTACCTATATATTTTTCTGAGACATCCAGATGTACAAAGATGTTGCCTGAGAGCCTTGGTATCCAATACATAGGAAAAAATATTTTTGTCCCCATGCAAACCCTGAAAAGTAAATAGCAATTATATGATGATTTTTATAGAGAGTTTAGGTGAATTGAGTCAGGTCTGAGATAATAGCCAAAGCACTATACCCTAAAGCTCTATAATACTGCATGGTTTTCTGTTGTCAGCTCTAAAGCTGCAACCAGAATTTTAAGGTTCCTATGTGTGAAAATTCTAATCACATAGAAGCATACAAGACCTCAGCAGTGTTAATCTTAATAAAAGAGATAAGTGTTAGTTACAAAATTAAATCAGAGTTCAAAAAATTTTCTCTTTGGTGTGTACCGATAGTCATGTGTGACCTTCATCAAAAGACATGTAAAATAGCATTTATAGCATCACTATCCAAATGCCTATCTGCTGCCTAATGGTTTGATTGTGTTATAGCCACAAAATAAATTATACAGTAAAAAAATGTGCAAACTACAATGTATACAACACTGTGGATTAATTAAATAAATATATCATTGAATACTATAAAACACAGTGGACACAACAGAGTACACAAACCTTTACACAAACATTAACTGAATTTTAGAAGTAAAAGCTGTAGTAATAGTTGGTGGGAGACAGAAACTGGGTGGGAGCACAGGGTGGATGTTTACTTAGTGAAATTCATTTGCTATATTTTCTTTGAAAATAAGAAAATTGTACACTTAAAACTATATACTTTTTCCTTCATATTGGTATTTAACAGAGTCCAAAAATTAAAAAACCTTTTTGATTCTATTGGTGAACATTAGCCTGTCATAGCAGAAAAGCTAGGACATGTTCTAATGTAAGCTTAAAAAACATTTCAGAGAAGCTTCCACAGGTAGGTAAGTACTAAATGAAATGTGAATCCTGCCAACATGTTACACAGAAAAAAATTGGTTTAATCAAATATATTTAATGCATCTGCTGAATTGGAATTGGAGTGAGCAATTCTTACAAATTATCTTTGCAATTAATCTAGCACTGATGTGAATTTTAAAAGCTGGACTGAGTATGTAGCTAAGTGGTAAAGTACTTGCTTAGCAGTACTTTAGTCCTGTATTCAATCTCCAGTAAGAGAGAAAAAAAATCTGCCATGGAATAATAGAACCAACCACAGTGAACATACAGACAAAGGAGTAATGATTTTCAGAAAGCTGATAAACCCCTCAGTTTATATGATGGGTGCTTTGTGATCCTTTTGATAAAATAACTTACTTACAAAGGAATAATCAAAAAGAGTGAGGCTCCCTAGGAGACAAGAAAAGACTGCTAATCAGCAAGGCAGCATCCCCAGTAAATGCCTCTGGCTTGCTAATTCCATTCCTGAAAATGCCCAGTGATCTAAAGGACTCAAAGTGAGGCGATAGTGGACAAGAGCGTCTCAGTAAACTACTAAGTGACCACAATAATAATGCTATTTGCAATCAATTGAGCTTGATAAATATTTCTGAAGAGTCTTTATGATGGGATTTCATTTGTGCCAGGCCAACAGGTTCTATCAAAACAAAACCACCGTAGCAAAGAAGACCTGTTCATTACGCTTCTTTGATCTATAGAATGTGCACGTAAGCACAAAAATGACTCTGCATTCAATTTCACAGTAAGGATACACCACTCAGACACACACACACGTATGAGCACATTGATGTAAATAAGTAAATGTAAAATTCACATTGTAAGAACAGATAGTGAATAGAACAGATGTAGAAATAATCAATGTTGATTATTTGATATCTTGTTCAAGCTAAGGATCTATGAGTTGTCACACAGTTCAGAAGCTCAAAAGCAGCAGTCTCTTCAAGGCCAATAACCTGTCTCCATGGTACCAGCACATGGTCCTTCTCAGGTAGTAAAGGATCTCTCAGTAATTATGACCTTTCTCAGTCTGACAGAATCTGGAAACAGTTTTTCACTTCTCTTTGCTAAGAGATAGGTTTGCCTGATAAACACGGAGCTCTCAGTTAAAAGCAGATAGGTAACAAATGCTTTGCAATATAAGTGTTTCCTGTATTATACTTGGAACATAATTGTGCTTATGAGAAAAACATTCTATTTTAACTGAAATTTTTTTTAAAAAAAGATTTGACTATATGAGAACAGAATGACTATTGTTTTGTTTTTCAATTGTTTGTTTTGTTTTTTGAGACAGGATGTTGCTTTATATTTCAAACTAAAGATCCCCCTGCCTCAGTCTCTGTAGTGCTTGAATTACAGGCATGTATCACCACCCCTAGCTGAGAATGATTATTGAAGTGCTAGCACAAAAATGTACAAGTGAATCTAGCTTCCTTAAAATAAAGGGAAACACAATACACTTCAATAGTGTTTCAATTATGCAAAACATTTTATAATGTTTCTTGTAGCATCATCCTATAATACCCTATCTTCAGTTCTTTTGATTAGCCTTAATATTTAATTCACTTAAGAGCATATTTGGTTTAAAGAATGAGCAAAGCATTTAGAATTATGCCCAGCAGATAAAGAATTTAATCTAGTTATTTAATACAGTGTTTGGCTAAAATGATTTGGTAGAAAGAAATGATATGGGCCAGGAATCTGACACTAAGCCACAATGTCAAAAGTGGTACACTAACACAAGATGTATGACACTATTTTTAAGCAACCAGCTTTGAAGAAATTTAATGTCTGATTTTCAGGAATATCATACATATATTAGTCGACAACCACAAAAGCAGATTTATTTTGACTATCTGTGAAGCAAACAAGTAAAAAAATCACTTGGGAAACTTGAAAATTATCAGTGGAGGACTACAGTCAGAGGCAATCAATACAACAGTTCACATGACACCTGTTAGAAGATGCTCTTTATAAAGGAAATGTCACCTTCCTCCTGGGCTACTTTCCCTGATCTTTGGAGTTGAATGCTACCTGGTACCATGGTAACAGACACACAGACTGCATATGATAGGAATAACAAAAGCTTGCAGGATTTCAACAATGAAACATCAAGGTCTAAAGGGAGGAGCCCAAATTACAGCTTTGCAAAACCTAAAGAATTCATAAAACGGCAAGTCCAGATGTCAGAAAGAAATTTATCAATGAGCACTCTGCAGAATATTATTATTCTGATGAGAACTATAACACTAAGGGGACAAAAAAAGCTCAAGGGAATTTCTTTTCCTTATTAAAAACAATGTGAAAAAAGAAGTTAGCAAACCCTCTATCGGAGGCCGTTTGTGTGGAAAGCAGCTTGTGATCAAAGATGTCCTTGGTTTTGACTTTTTAAGACATTACCCACGTATGATTTGTTTGGAATATTTTGGATAAGGAAAAATTATACAGGATTTCCACATGCAAGACACATAATCTCCCCTGTCATAATATTTTATATTACTATTATACACTGGTCACAATTGGTGAACCAACAGTGACATACTATTAGTAACTAAAGCTTTTCATTTACATTAATGTTCACTCTTTATATGGTACAAATGTATGAAAAGTACATGACATTGTTTATACACCATTACAGAATCCTGCAGGGGCTTTCATTGTCCTAAATGTGCCATTCATGCCAAAATGTCTCATATGCCATTCACTGTTTCTCCTCTTTGAAATACCTGACAAGCACAGATCCTTTTACTGCCCCGTTGCATTGCCTTTTCCAGAATGCCTTATCATGGGAACCATAAAGGATGTGCCATGGTCAGATTGGCTTCTTTCACATAGCAGTATGCATCTAAGTTTCCTCCATGGTATTTCCTGGCTTGATAATTCACTGCTTGTTATTGCTGAGTCATCTTCTATTGCATGAATGCACCAGTTTCCTCATCATCTTACCTACTAAAAGACTCCTTGTTGCTTGAGAACTATTTTCTATCACAAAAGGATACTGGGTTCTTTTTAAACCCTCTCTGAAAAACATCACCTTGGGTTCTGGAAATGCTTTATCTATTATCTCCCTTGGAAACAATCTTTGCCTGGATAACATTGATAGCACTTTTAAAGTTTAGATTATAAACCTGGAAGACGCTGAAGCAACAGCTTTTATTGCATTGTGTCTGTCATGACTGTATCTTCACTAGGTTTTTGACTATGGTTTTATTCTCTATGAAGCCCATTTCTGCTCATGTCTGAGCAAAATGTCAACTACCACAATTTCTGATTTAACATTCTGCCAAGATATTCCAGAGCATTTAGGTTAAAATCTCAAATTGTAGACAAGAACATTGCCCCACTTCATCCTATCACCCCTTAATTCTGAACCCCATTTGGCTCCTCAGTTGAGTTTCTGTTCCTCTCACTGTTGTTTCTGCTCCCCAATTCCACCCCATCTGCTTACTAATGACCACAAATGTCTCTCACAGGAGTCACCCCTCAGAGACACCACCGCGATTTACATTATGTTGTAAAATTTTTATTTATCTTTAGTTTCTCTAGACCAGGTTCCTGGAAAATTAAAACCTCAGCAAGAAGACAGCATGAAACTTTATATCCCCAATGCCTGATCAATAAATTTGAGCCTATGTAGAAGCATTTTAAAAATTTTATTTTCATGCTGTTAAAATTTTGTGTGGAAGCTTAATGACTCATCAAATCAACAAAGAGAAGACAATAAATAAATATCTAATTGATGCAAACTGCTCTAGCAATGTTTGGGGGTAGTTAATGTTTATTTTTATCCAGTTTTCACAATACCAGTAGAAAAGTATAAGATTGAAACATACAATGGGTGTTCAAAGTCTAAAAAATTATTAAAAGTAAAAGACATATTGCCACTCATCTCCCCTCAAGATACTCCCTCGTGCTTTGCACATACATATCCCACCATTCTTTTCCCTTTATGGGATCATAAAAAAGTGGCCAGAATGGCAAGATATAGGTGTTCTCTTTCTAGAACTCTAAGACGAGTTCTAAAAGACCTCTTTCAGGAGTGGATTTAGTTGCACCATCATGACTGCCTCAGTCTCCTGAACTGACTCAAAACACTTGTCTTTCATGGTTGCTTTGGCTTTGAAGATGAGACAGAAATCACACTATGCCAAATTTACTGAATAAAGTGGATGAGGATTCACCTTAAGGATTTTAGAGCTGGCTTTCCACAGGATGGCGCTCAGCAGCATCAGCATTCACTGCTAATTCATGACATCTCCCTAAAGAACTCAGAAAGAGGATTTATAGAACTGCCTCGGAAATGGGCAAGAATGACGGGATGTGTATTTGAAGGGAGTGGGCAGGATTTTGAGGGGGATTAATGGCAATGCTTCATTCACTGGAAACACTTTTTAATTTAACCATTTGCATAAAATCTTTTCAACGCATCGACTGCATTTCACAAATAAACTAACAGTGTGTTCAGCAAAAGTTAATGTTTTAAATCACATAATCAAAAAACTGAGGTGCACACTCTCCAGTTATAATACTTGGTTTCACGCTGCCATCGGCTGAGGAGCTCCGCCCTCCGCTGCACTGTCACAAAACGGCTGCTGCACAGCTGTTTTCCACCTTCTTCGCAGGATAAAAATATCACAAGGGAAAGGAATGAAATCCACAAAAAAGAGTCAGCAAAGCTTTCTAACAAAATACCAGCATGTTTATTTTTAATTTCATGGAAAATATTTCCTGTGCAAGAAGATATGTTAACTAATCAGGATAACATTCAGAAAAAAGGCAGTTCTCTGTTATCTTGGGAAAACATCATAAATTCTAACTACATAATTAGCAACTCTGGCAAAAGAGAAGAGGTAAGGTAAATGTACCCCTCAAATAGCTAAGAGAAGTGAAGTGTCATGTATTCATATAATCTCACATCCAAACACAGCGCTATTGCTTTCATCTGTTTAATTAATGAAAGATGAACTATGAGATCATAAAATATCAACCTTTTCCCATTATAAATTGTCCCAGTTGATTATTTTATTGGAAGACTGCTTCACATGAAATTGAGGCATCAGTTGATAATTTTCAAGTTATCTTTCCTTGAGTGAAAAAATCCAGCTTTGGAAAGAAAATTTCCAGTCCCCTCTCCCATAACAAATATTAGACAATATTTTATTATCCACCCCAGTGGCTCCTAGAGCCTTAGAGCTATGAACAAGATCCACAGAAGTAAATAGTCATGCTTTTATTTTCTGGCATTGCTAGAGGAGGAGGCTCATTATACAGTAGAAAAAGACAGTAAAGCAAATTCCTGGAAAACCAAAGCGAAACAGCCAAAACATAGCGTATGTGCAGCAAACCAAACTTTAAGTAAAGACAATGAAGTCATTTTCAAACAGTGCAAAGGTAATTTCTAGCAATGGATGGACCTGCTAAAGAAAAGTACAAACACTGTACAAACCTAATTTTACATTAAAGATGGAAGGAGGAGAAGGAGAAATCTCTCTTTGGATTTTTTTTTTTTGCATAATAACTGTAAAGTTAGTAAACATGGTGCATAAAGATGTTTCAGGTCATGTTTACCTTTTCATAAAACTTTACAAGGCTTTCTTCAATTTTCCAGAGTTTTTGAGATTCAGAAAAGCCTGAGAAAATGTCCTTTGTTCATTTCCACAGAGTGCATAGATTATAATTAGATACAGTTTATACTACTTTCTTAAAAATAAAACTAATTTGGGGAAGATTAATTATATAAATGACTACACCAAAGTATGTTTTCCATGATGGTTTTTCCTAGGATTTGTTTTTTATGTTTCTTATATCATTTAGCATTCTTTGAATTTTGCAAACTGTTATCTACTTTTTGATATTAATTAAAAATCAATTACACGAAGAATAATATAGTATGGAAGGAGCTCATTGTCCCATAATCAGAAATTCAGTGTGCTTGATCATATCCTCATAAAGCTGGATGCAGCGTGTTATGCATAGATTAGAAAATATGGTTTATACACAATTATAAACCATCCCCAGTGCTTGGTATTGTCATTACCGATACTGACTTGAAGCAACAAATTGTTTTGCAATGCCATATAAATTAAATCTTTCATGATGCTATTGCTAAAATGTTTTAGGACAGTAGAATTTATTTTAAAATTAATTCAACATTGTCACCCACTCAGGAAAATCTTTCTCAATGTGCTTCTCAAGTTAGTACCCTGATATCAAGATTGCATATTCAAAAGTGCTGAGATGCCAGGAAGCTAATGAAGAACACTGGAAGGACACTGCAGAATGAACATTTTTATAGCTTTTATGCACGAAGCACTTGAGGCTAATTATTTTGGCAACAATTGGTGAATGAAAAGCTGTCCGGGCAAAATACTGTCCTCCATGGCCTGCTTCTTCAGAATCTGGGGGGCTGCCTCAAAACTATTCTCTTGGGCTTTCAGGATTCAAGGAGAAGTCAAATGAATTCATTTTAAATTTTCACTGATCCTCATCCTTTTACTACCTGCCTTTACAATATCCAAAACCTGGAGAAAGGCTACTCATACATGAAGTAAAACCGTCTGAAGCTTCCTAGCACAGATATTCACAGAACCAAGGAGTTTGCAGGACCGAGGGCAGACCCAGGCCCAAACACTCGGGGCCAACCAGTGAAAGCTAAGGGATTTTAAATTCAGTTTTGGTCTAAGGTCTAATGTCTGTCTGACTTTCGTAACACTTGCACACTCATAAAAGAGAGATTTGTCTCTTTATTTGCCACCTGGAAAATTGATGTGCACTAACTGGCATTTTCCATAAAAGACAGTAAATTTACAGGCTTAGCCATTTTTGACATTTAAACACATTAATTTTCCAAGAAAGAAATAAAAGGTGATTTTAAGTTTATAGCCATATATAATAATGGTATAGGTCTTCATTTAATAGAGATCATTGGGACTTGAAATGGGCAATTTTCCTCTACATGGCAATTCAATTGATAAAAACTATCTCAGACTGTTTTAAGATTTGATTCTTAGTTTTGTAATATAGATAGGAAGAGATTATAGTATTTATTGATAATCACTGGGCTTGTGATTTTCTAAGATTTGAGATCTTTCACGTCTGTGAGTCCTCTGAGGGCATGTTTTGATCAAATATATCTCCAAAATTCCAAAATTATTGACCTAAAGTGTGTAACTAATTAATTAAGTGCTGTTAGGTAAAATGCAACTAGAAATTAATTCCTGTGCATTACAGTATAAACCAAGTGGAGCACTGGTGCTGTAGTCAAACAAATGCTTTAAATTCTAGCTCTGATATTTGTTCTTTGCTCATGTGACTCAGTTAAAGTGATTGCTCTGAGCTTCCTATTTCCCTCTGAAGAGTAAGAATAATATCAACTACTGCACAGGGGTATTTTGAACATCAAGTGAGATAATACATATGTATTCATTGCATAGCAAGTGGGTGTATTTTTACTGGTAAATTACTCTATCACCTCCCCCATTCAGTATATGTTTGTGAAAGAAATTCTATATATGTATTTGATACAATAATCTACCAGCATAATCCAGGCAGGACAGAAGTAAAGAGCCATGCCCCAGGAGAGAGGGAAGTCACAGGTGACTCCCAAGTTTCTAATGCAGGTGCCAGAAAGAGGGGCAATCGAATGGGAACAGAGCACGACTGACTGGTGCACACTGCAGAAAGGCATGCACTTAGCGCTGAACACGGCTGAAGTCAAAAGAACATCTTTTCTCGACCTCCACACCACCGTGGCCACGGTCAAATGTGTTTAAATTTTTGTGTGCTCAATAAATCAGTTACTTGGCTAAACCCAACCACCCCAAATTTCTGTTATCTACAGTGGCCTGCTTTTTGTCTGGTCACCTCTGGGTTTCTTGGCCACCTCTGTTCCTGAGACTGTACCTTCTAATCATTTAGGAGACTGTGTACCTGGCAAGCTGGAGGTGTCTAAGAGCTCAGCTTGCTTCCTGAAAGTCTTTTAATTTGGGCCAATTTGGACTCTTGAGAGACCGAATACTTTGGATTGGAGAATTTTCTCTTTGGTCTGCAAGTCAAAGATAGTGACAATATTTAATTATTTCTCAACCCAAATCCTCTCAACCTGAAAAATAGCCAATCTGTATAAGACTTTTTAGAGGGAAAATTATTAGGTGGGGGAATATTCCTAATTATGTCAGCCATCGCAATGGTTGCTGCCTTCTTAAATTTTAAATAAAGACTACAAATTAACCCCATGTCCTGTGCTAGGAAATCTGGGCAAATGAAGTAATTTTAATGTATAAACAAATAAATAAATAGATTAATAGAACAATCTACCTTACTGAACAAATAAATAAGGAAAAAACTATCAAATTAAGCACAGTTATAATTCATGTTACAATAACATGAGCTAAACATTTTATTGTCAGATTATCTTGTCATGTCTAAATTCTTAATTAGATTTGCAAACAACTTAAATACAGTAATTATTACATATGATTTTGAAGATCACAACAGTTTTATAAGAAAATATTCAGATCACATCTAAAGTATGTCTTCATAAATATTTATGTGACAGAATATTAGACACATAAAAAATTAAGGAACACATGTGAAGATACACCAAGAAAAGCTTTTCATTTATGTTGTTTTAAAACATTCAAACATTCATTTTATGAGGGTTAATGTAGCCTCAATGTTTGAGAATATACATATTAAGTTTTAAATCTTAGAATTACATTTAAATTGTGCTCTAACAGGTCCATTTGTGTAATGACATGTGCCGACAAATTGAAATCTCAAAAATGTTGCAGCTTAAATCATTAGAGCAACCCTTTTACTCTGAAAAACACCTCAGTGTAGTTGGTATGATCACATCATAACCAAAGGCAATATGAACTACTCTGGCTGGCCCCTATGTACCTTAAAACCACCTCATTACCTCTGCAAGCTGCCCTTTTTCACCTTGGTTTCATCATGAGGATGCCCAGGATCAGGGACGTTCTGACCTGTGATCACACTTTTAGGTAGTTCACTTGGTTTGGTGTCAAAGTCCAGGCATCTAGATTTTTCTTAAGAGTAGCATTCTGTCATTATTTCACCAAGATCACCTTTCCAACACCCTTGATATTCAAGATTAAAACCCTTCATTAAACCATTTCCATTTAAGTGAATTAGGATTCACAGAGGAAAAAAAAATGTTTTGTTCTGAATACTTCTACAAATGTTTACTCAAACAAATCTCATACTTTTAAAATAAATATTTGTAGCATGAAACTTAAGCAAAACCTTTGGATGCACTAACAGCAACTAACAGTATGGAAAATAGTCAAAAGTGTCAGAATCTGAACCTTAATTTTGGTGACTAAATAGGGAACAAATCACTAACTGTAATGATTCTGTAAAAAACCTTAAGCAAATAAAATTGAAGTTCTAGAAATGTTAATGTTTTATTAAAGGTCAAACACCAGTATAAGGCTCCTCAAATACAGTTTTTATTTATTTTTACTTTAATTCATTACTCTTATTTTGTTTAGCTATTTAAAAGTTAAAATACCAAGACAACTTGATTTAGGAACACTGTTGTTTGAGAACAATTTGGTTCACAAACAAAAATATCTAGGAAAATTCTGCTTTTGTTTGTGAATTCTGCATTGGATGAGGAACACTGTCCAGTTTTCTTTCCCTCAGGAGCAGAAATGCAGTTACCTTTTTAGAATCTCAGAACAAATTATGCTATGAACCAAGATGCCACTGTCCCAGAGGAGGTGTTCAAAATCTGCATGATATTATTCAGGTAACTGGCCAAAATGGCTCAGTGCTTTCTTAGAAAAAGTTATTGTGCCATATAAGTTTAATGGCACCAGTGAAGAAGGAAGATTCTAACCCAGCTGGCTGTATGTTATGGACTGAGTCTTGAATCAAAATAGAAATGGGAGAATGATCCAGGAATACAAACTTCTAATCAATGTGATCAGCTGCTAACACATCTCTGAAATGAACCCAGTGAGGTTATTTAACTTAGGAGGTCAGACATGAGATACTGTATTATGACAAGTGATTTTAATACTGTGGAGGTCACAGTCAAAAATTGCAGTATAGGTTGCGCATATTCCAGAGAAATCATTATTATTCATACATTCTGAAGTGTAAAAATATATTTAAAGGCTGCAAATTTACATTCATTATGTTTATATAAAAATACATGATTTTTAAGTGTATTTTTCTATAGTGCCTAAGGGCTTGGGATGACCCACTTACTTTGAGCCATAATGTTAATGTTTATAAATAATTTTCCAGTAACAATAATCACCGCACAATCACTAAGAATATAATGAGGCATCACAATGGTTTTGGAAGTATTCACTCTTCTCTTATACTTACTTGGTCAGTACTTGGTGTTACTCAGTGTTTTATCAGAACTGTTTACTGTCATGATAGCAAACTGTTTTATACCACAGAACATCTTATGCATGTTTAGTTAACACGTAACATGTCTTTGGAACTTCCTGGACATGGTGTAAACATCTCATCTATTACACAAAGGCATATCCGTGATCTATACAGCCTCACATCATGGCCTCCCTTAATGTTCTCTGAGACAAGTTATTGTTAAAAGATTGTGTGCCAAGATTAGCCAAAGCTAACTGGGTATCTTGGTAAGAATTTACTAGAGCACTTTTGAACACCCTGAAATATATAAGGAAAGAATATGGTACTCTAGTGACATTTTCTAGTTTCTAAATTCAAATTGCCCCATAGGAGAAGTCCTTATTTTGTAAATTAAAGTGTATTTACATTTCCTGATTAACTTTGGGAGAGAAAAAGAAACTTTACATAGGGAGCAGATGTATTAGCATGTAATGTGTTGGCCTATTCATTTTTACAAACACTGACTGCCTTCCACAGAATTGGTACTGTGCCATTCATGGAACACACAGCATGGAATAAACATAGGAGTCTTCTTTCCTGAATTTTACAATATTTTACACTTAAGACTAAATTTTATACTTAAAACATAAAGAAATATGCATTAATCAAACAGCCACACTTAATCCTTACTCTACATACAAAAAGTATTCATCTGTGTAGTGTAAATGAGAGACGCTTTCAATTTTAGTGAGTAAAATGGTTTCCCCTCTTCATTTTAGCGTTATACAAGCCTTATGTTCTATTGTGCTGTTTGCAAGTTGGGTTCACTGTGGTTGTGCCTTACCCAACTTCTCCACCTGCTTGGTCTCACTTATGCTATCCTCCACCTCCCTCACTGTCCTTTAGTCACATGGGCACCAGTCACTTTGCAGTCCTGATGAAGCCCTGTGACATTCCTGATCTTGTGATTCTGTCTCTTTGTACATGTGCCATTCAAATAGACATCATCAAACAAAGTGAGCATAAAAATACTTACTGACATTACAGGAACTACTGGTGGAATCGACTGGTGATAATTCATGGCAACATGTAGAAATTGTTAGGGTTTTCTGGGGCAATACAGAAGCAAAAAGTAGAAAAAGTAAAGAACTCATTTACTTAGGACGTGGAGTGAAGCACAGAACCCATGGCAGCTGGGCCATCTCCTTCCACGGGATACAGAGAGACAGAGGGTTGTATGATCTCTGCTTGAAGTGGCACTTGGGGTGAACACTGATGACGTGTGAGGAACTGATTGGAATTTTCTTCAAGCACCAACAGGAAAGGGAGTTGCACTTAGGGCTGGGGAAGAAGCAGGAAGTGGTAAGCATTTCCGCTTTGGCCTTCCGCCATGTTAGACTACTGCCATAATTGTACAGTAATTCACACTAGGACAAGACCCTTTCAGAAATCATTTCTGTCTTCTAACACACACATATGTGTCCATACCCTCCCCAACCTATTTCTTATATGTTCCTTTTTCTATCATTAAAATCTCTGTTCTCCTATCTCTTTCTCAGTCTACTCATGATTGGTCTGAATGACCCTTCGTCCTACGCACTGGTGGGTAAAATCTTTTCCTCCTTTCTCTTAACTTTGCTTTTACAGTGAAAACCAAACAAAGAAAGCCCAGGGGTCTCTTTCTTCCACCAATAACTTTCACTACCTAACAGCAGCAAGAAACTCAGTCTGGGCTTCCCACACCCTTTGATTCTTTTCTCCCTTTGAAAGCATGGGTGAGTCTGTGATTGTTCATCTTTTAGTCTCTTTACCTCTGTCACATGCTTATGATCAAAGCTATTTGGAAGGATAATTTATTCTTTCAAACTGGAACTCATACACTTTTTCTTTTCTTCATCATTCCAACTACATCCCAATTTGGACACCAAATGGAACCTAAATGAGAGTCCTTTTTTCACCAAAAAGTATTCCTAGGAGTGTTAAAACTCTTACAGCACTTTGTGCTTTTCATATATAGCACTTACAATCACTGTAGCTGTGTAGTTATGTAATCCTGTGTTAATGCCCTCTTCCTCTTTTTAGAAAATGGCCTACCGGCCACCTGACTCATTTTCCATGGAAATAATTGGTAAAAGAAAAACTGCACCTATCCAGTTAAACAGCAAGAGAGATTTTATTCCAGAAGACTGCAATAAAGGAGAGAATAAACTCAAATCTAACTGAAATAAAAGTTGGGAGAATTTCTAAGCACGAGGGTAAGATACTGGAAAAGTCCTTCAGGGTATTAGGGGAGAAAGGGAAGTTGGCCAGTGTGGTTAGGCCACCTGTGTCTGCTAATTGGCACTTGTGGAAGTTTGACTCCTACCCTCACAGAGAATGGAGAGAGGCTCTGTCTTGCTCCATGATTACATTTCAAAAGGATGGCCCCAAGGTCCTTGAAAAGCTTTCCTGCGCTGTAGAAGATTCACATCTCAAAGGAACAGATAAAGAATTTACAAATTTTCTAAAGCAAATTCTCTAAGGAAAGGGAAGTGTATAATCAGGGGAAGAAAAACCCTCAAGTTTTGTCATGCTGAAGGAAATTTTCAGACATTGTGGATAACGTCATGTGTGATTAATGTGCCCTGAAGGTTATATTTACACAAATGGATCTTATATTAGAGATGTTAATATTTCCATGAGACTGATTTGGTTTCCACACATAAAGAACTCAGTACAAAGAGCCAAAAAAATGAATCTGTGTGCGTATTTGCATGTATGTGAGTATGTGTACAGTGAAATAATTTTGGAAGAGTGATGCTAACATAAAAATTCACAAAATCAATCTCCTATTCTAGACCCCATTCACTTTCTTTTCCCAACCCTTTCAGACAGGAATTGAGGTAGACTCACATTTTTAATTTTCTTAATACATATTAAGCGGTATATATTATCGACAGAGCAAATAAAAATGTACTGTGCAGCAAGTGAACATTAAGGTGGGTGGTGGGAGATGGTAAATTTAGAGATTTCTGGAGTCAAAACAGAAAGATGTTATTCAATTAAACAAATGTCAAAGATGTTAGCATTTGTAGCTAAGATGGGAGGCTGAGCAGTACATAAGATTTATTACCTCATGAAATGCTAATTATTCACTTGTTTTAAACACAGTATGAGGTTTCTCAAGAGGTGATAATGTCTAAACTTTAGGGCAAATATTGACGTATACCCTGTACATGCTGGAATATGTTCATCGTGCTACATCGCTAAGGCACGTAAGGATCCCTTTTGCTGATTACCACTGGCCCTGAAGGAATTTCCCTGATGCAGTAGAAAGCTGATGTGGGTGGTCAGATCTCATCCTGATGAATATCGTACAGCGTGCATCCTCGTGTAACGAAGTTTCCACATCCAGTGGAAAAACCACTCTGACACTTCCCTGCAATGGGACCGTCATTAAAGGTGACAACAGAGGGTTATGGGTCCAGGTTCCAGGCACAGCTCTGCCTTCATTACAGCGTGACTCCATGACTGGAATTAGCCTCAGTTTCTTCCTTTCTAAACACAGACAGTGGTATCAGCCTCACGGGAGTGCTGGGAAGATGAAAAGGTTACTCACAGCAGTGCTTGGGACACAGTGAGAATCCAGAAGTTATCAGCTACTATTCTGCATCGGGAATGCCCTGCTCAATAGATCTGTTCTCTTACTGCACCACAATAAGCAGTAGGTCGATGTGGGTTTATGCAGCCAAGACTTGTTCTTCTCAGGAAACACTTTCTCATTCAAGTCCCATCCATGATACCTCCTCCAAAGACGGGACACTCTGTTTTTCCTTTCGCTCTTTCTTCATTCCCTTCCAGGGAGTGTTCCTTTTTCAGAAGCTATGTTTACAAAGACCACTCTAACCTCAATCCCACCCACAGGTTTCAGAGAACTACACCTTCATTCTCACCGAAATCAATGAGTCATCTCCTGTTTACTCAAATCCATGGTAAATTCTCGCTCCCATGAGCACAATTGTTTAAATTGCTGCTAGATTGCACTGCGTTTCTGAATTACGTCCTGGCTTACGCAGTAGCTGCACTTGTTTATCCAGCGGTTCAGCACTTCATGGCCCACATGCTTTGTGCCTCCAGTTGTATTGTGAACGCCATCAAAAGCAGGGTTGAGTGACAGAGCTCTCTGCATTTCCAGAACCTGCACGCAGCTCTGTAGGAAAGGTGTGGGAAGGAGGTGTAGAAGTAAAGAAAAACTCCTCTCTGCCTAGTGAGACTTCACTGTAATAAAATGACAAAGATTAAATAGGAGGGAAGACATTTGAATTTATTAATGTGCAAAAGGGCGAAAATCACAGCAAGGAAGAAAGGCACAGGTGTGTGACTACTCACACGCTCAC
>PVLA01013367.1:0-37331 GCA_004027455.1 Hydrochoerus hydrochaeris
TTTTTTGTCTTTTTGAGACAGTCTCTCGGTGCAGTTCAGGCTGACCTTGAGCTCACTTTGTAGCACAGGCTGGTCTCGAACTTGCAACGATCCTCCTGCCTCAGACTCCTGAGTGCTGGGATACAGGCGTGAGCCACCATGCCCGACTTGAGTTTGTATTTTTATAACTTTGTTCTTCTGTCTTTGAGGAGAAAGGGAGACAGAGGAACAACTGCCAGTGGGAGGGTGGCAGGGGTGCATTCCCCCCACCTCCGGAGCTGCACACCTGCAGGGGTGGCAACTCACCGGCACCTCACAGTGGGGGTGGGGGTGGAAGTCAGAGCCGAGCATTCCCCAGGCTGCAGAGTGGCCCCATGTCCCCTTACCCCTGTCCTCCTCCCGCTTCTCCCTGTGTCAGGACACCAGAGCTGAGGGGAGAGAGCAAGGACACCCCAGACCCCTAGGCTGGGTCTCTGCTGTGCTTTCTGCCCCCAGTGATGGGTACGGAGGAGTCAGGAGCATCTCGGAGGGCATCAGGGTAGAGCGGGAATGAGGAGCCACGCAGGCCGGGAGCCGCCCTCTCCCAGCTCTGAGCTCCTTGGAGCACCAGGCTTGAATCCCTTCTGTTCCCTCCCGGGAGGAAAAGCAGAAAACTGTCTGTAATTGGAAGAGACCCACAGTGCTGGGGTGCTGAGACCAGAGGAGGGCTTATTTGGAGACTTCACACCCAGGCTGGGGCAACGTTAATGCTAACATTGAACTATTAATCCCAGCATCACATGCTCTAGGCCCAGCAGCCTCCAAAAAGCCCCTCTTGTGACTGCATGAGGTTTTGGGGGGACATCTAGACCCCAGTCATAACATGTGCCCGGCCCAATGTCAAGCACGTCTGCAGATACCCAAAATGTGAGTGAGGAAGCACCCAAGGCTGAGGCAGATGGCCGTGTTCAGAAGCCACGGGCTGTCACTGGCACCTGCGGCTGAGCTCAGGGCAAAGCCTGGCTTGTCCCCCAGGGCGGGGGGGCATGCACCTCCCTGACACCTGCCCCACACCCACCCTCCTCACACAGAACTGTTTGTTAAAAGCACAGATGCCCACCTCCAGCCGGCTGAAGCAGAAACCTGAAAGCAATGGCATTTTGGGTTCTCCCCTGTTGTATGACAGACAGCCCCAAAACTTCCCGGCTTAACACAACCACCACTCTGTGCTTTGCACCCGGGTCTGCCCCGGCATGGGGCTGGTGGGGCTCAGCTGCCCTCAACTCTCCGCAGTCTTTGGGGAGGGCTGCAGCAGCTCAGTGCTGCTCACTGGCCCGGCGGGATTCGGCCCTGTTCACAGCGAAGGGGTCCTCAGCCAGCGGGGCACTGTCACCAGCCCTTGATCGAAGCTGGACACGGGGCTGTTAGCTTGGAGCTCCCCCTGGCGGCCAAGTTTTTGATCTAGGTTTAAAACTTGATCACGCAAAATATTTTTAAACTTCCCCTCTCCAGCATTAATTCCACTCTGGAGAAATCCACCCCTGCCCTTGGTTTCAGAGCTGCCACTTCCCCTGTCCGGGTGAACCGAAGTCTACTGCAGACCCCAGACCTGCTGCTGTCCTAATAAGAACATGGTCTCAGTCGGGCGTCATGGCTCACGCCTGTAATCCCAGCACTCGGGGAGGCTGAGGCAGGAGGATCGTTGTGAGTTTGGGACCAGCCTGGGCTGCATAGTGAGACCCTGTCTCAAAAAGACAAAAAACAAAACAAACAACATGTCTCTGGGTCCTCCACCCAGACCACCCAGACCTCTAGGTCATAGATCTTGACTTTTGGGCTATAAATTTTCATCTTTTTGAGACAAGGTCTCACTTGTAGTTCAGGCTGGTCTTGAGCTCACTTTGTAATCCAGGCTGCTCTCAACAATCCTCTTGCCTCAGCCTCCTGAGTGCTGGGATTACAAGCATATACCACCACGCCTGGCTCAGGGTCATAACTTTTGACCTCTCCAAAAACCTAACCAAGGCCAGTCCCAACTCCAGTCAAGGAAAACACACAGGGCAGCCCTGCTAGGGACACATGGCCGCATCAGGTGACAGGATTCTGTGTCGCTTCCTACAGATTCACACTGCCCCGCCCCACACACAGGCCATTTAGGCAGTGCCATCCCTCCACAGCAGGACCAGACTCACTGCGCTGGGCAGCAAGCCCAGAGCGTAAAGCCTTGGACTCCGGAGCCGACAACCAACTCTGAAGGCACTACCCTGTGCCTTCGGGCAACTTTCCAAACCTCCAATGTTCCTGAACAACAGGAGACTCGGGGCCCTGCCCCCTGCAAGGTTCTAGGGGCTGAGGAGAGGCATTACTTTGGAGGATGCCCTGGGCATGGCTCTGCCACTCCTGGAAGGCACCCCAGGGCTGGCCTGCCTCAGTTTCCCCAGGAAACCCTGGTCAGGTGGCTGTGTCAGTGGGGCTAAGTCTCACACTGCTGTTGTCGTTACCCCCAAGCCTCATCTTTCAAATTTCACCGGAGTCTTGTTGGCGCTGATTTGTCACCACCTGCTGGTGTCTGGCAGAACTCAGCCTAAATGTCAGCTTGTAACTCTTCAAGGCCAGAGAAGCGGTGACACCTGCATGCCTGGAGCTGGGCCTCTAGTCCCAAACGCCACTTCCGGTTTTGGTGTTTTTGTTTTTATTTTGAGAGCTGGATTCTGAATCTAGGGCCTCACCCATGCTAGGCAAGCCCTGCACCCCAGCCCCCAAATACCACTTCTTATTTCTTGAGCCTTTTCAACTGAGTCCTGGTAGCCCAGGTATCCAGGAAAGCCAGTGTCTGTCTGTCTGTCTGTCTGTCTATTTGAGACAGGGTCTCACTATGTAACCCAGGCTTGTTGTAATCCCAAATACTGTGCAGTCACCCATGTATTGTAATCCTTTCTAGTTTTCCTCACCATCCAAAAAATTGTATTTGTAATCCCGTTGAGACGTCACTGGAATCCCAGCAAGTGAATTCCAATCCACCACCTCCAATGCAACCCACGGCAAGAGTAAACACACCGAGACATGTTCCAAGTCAAGGGCAGCTGAGGGGTCCTGAATCCAATACCCGTGAGGATGTGCAGACAAAGGCCCTGATCCCAGGCCTCTCCCAGAATTTATCTTGCGAAGAAGGGGGGTGGCTCAGGGATGAGTGACAGGATGGCGGGAACTAGGTGAGTAACTTCAGCTGGCTGGCCAGGTAGGGAGAAAGCACCTCTTGTAAATTGCAGAGGTAAGGGTACACAGAAGGCTCAATTCACACAGTCTAATTAAGGTAGCTACTGAATTGTTTCGGGAGGCTGTCGCTTAGGTTTCTTACATGCACTCTTGTGCCCTGGGGGGGTCATAGCCCCTTTACCTGGAGGCTTCTACCCAGTTGACATTTCCAGAGCTCCTGGCTCTAACATCCCGCTGTGCTCATATCCTGTACTCAGATCCTGTACGGAGAACACTGTGAGGAAACAGGACTATCTGTGGGTTTTGGAGATTACATACCAGCACCTCAGCAGGCCTTATCTGCAATGCTTAGAGCCAACTGAAATACCCTAGCCAGCTTTCTACATATCAGTATAAGGAGATAAGTCTCCAAATAAAGTCACAGTAATTGTTTTGCATTCAAGGGGAGTCACTGGAGTTGTCTCCCACACAGGCTGGCCTTGAACTCACAGCAATCCTCCTGCCTCAGCCTCCCAAAAGCTGGGATTATACACATGCACCAGCATGCCTGGCTCTGAAAGGCAGTGTCCCAGTGTCTTGCTACTGCTTCCCTCCTGGATCCTCGGCATGGAAAATGCACCCAGGAAGGCTGTGGACACGCACTCCATCACGGGCCTGGCCACACAGACCAGGGAGTGCCATGCGGTGGCCTTCTGGGTCCTCTTGCCAGTGCTTTCAGGACCCGCCTTCTCCCTCCCACTCCTGTGTGTGGAGCTTCCAGGCTGCCACTCTTGCGGATTAAGATAAAATTTTTCTCAGATCGGTCTGCAGGACTCTGAGGGACACTGACTCACAGGCCATCTCACCTTCCACCTCTGAGTGCACCCACCCCACGGTGGGCTCTGTGCCTTCAGAACTGGTGCACCTCGGGTCCCATCTCCTGAGCCCTGGGGGTGAAAGCTTGGAGTGGAGCAAACCAGAAGCGCCTGAGCATCTGGGGCAGCTTTGAGCCCTGTGAACTCCAGAGAGGCACTGAGCAACCGCCTGGTTGAGCCCGATCGGTCACCATGGAGCTCAGACTCTTGGCTGGTAGCCTGGAGGTCACCAAGTAGATTCAAGGAGCAGGCTGCGGCACCTGCCAGCGAAGCATTTGTTGTTTTGGAAATCAGAACTATAGATGAGCTGGGTATGGTGGTGCATGCATGTAATCCCAACACTCTGGGAGGCTGAGGCAAGAGGATCTCAAGTTTGAGCCCAGGATCTCAGTGAGATACTATCTCAAAAAAAAATGTATAAAGGGCTGGAAAGGTAGCTCAGTGTGAAAGCCCTGGATTCAATCGCCAGCACCACCAAAAAAAACTTTTTAATGATGATAGAATATGCAATGTGATTTGCAAACTTTCCAAAGATTTCTACCAGTTCCCTGAGGTAAAACAGCGTGCTTGTTTGGGGGCACTTTGCTCAAGCTGTGCACAGTGGCAGAATCCTAGTCAGTAAAGTTTATCCAAGGTGCGATAATTGCTAATCAGGCACCTGCTGGCATCTGGGAGGCTGAAGCAGGAGGATCCCTGTGACTGAGGCCAGCCTGGACCACATAGTGAGTTCAAAGCCAGCCTGAACCACATAGCAAGACCCTGTCTTTTAAAAAATAAAGGAGGGGGGGATTTAGCTCAGCAGCCTAAGCGCCTGCCTCACAAGCACAAGGTCATGAGTTCAATCCCCGGTACAAAAAAAAAAAAAAGAGGAAGGAAAGCGGGCAAAGCGTCCCAGCTCCCCACAGTGTCTTCTCCAGCTTTCTCAGATACCTGGGAATCTTCTAGCCCCCTGCTGCTTGCTCTGCCCCTCTGGACAGCCTTAGGTTGGTTTGTTCTGGAGCCACATTTGCTGGGCTGGTTTCCTCAGCGACCTTCAAGTTAAGCACTGGGGGTGTGGTTTGCAGATGCAGGGATGGCATGTTTTAAGAAAATGCACAAATGTCAACATTTACCAAAGCAAATTAGGAAGCAACTGCTTACATGACAAATGAACCTTGCAAAACAATTCATTTAAGGCTTTTTAAGCACTTTTATAAATTTAAAACAAAATTCACTTACATATAGTTATTTATTAAATACGCTAATATTATTTTAGCCGGGCGTGGTGGCTCACACCTGTAATCCCAGCACTCAGGAGGCTGAGGCAGGAGAATTGTTGTGAGTTCGAGACCAGGTTGGGCTACATAGTGAGCTCAAGGCCAGCCTGAACTGCATAGCAAGACCCTGTCTCAAAAAGACAAAAATAAATAAATAGATAATCTAATAATCAAACAGCCAGTGAAAATCCTTCCCCCAGCTCCCTAGCCATGATTCCCCCTCATCCCTAAGCCACTTCCCTGAGAGATTCTTATGTCTCCAAAATCAAACTTTCCATACACAAACACACCTTTCTCTAATTTTTTTCAAAAATAACACCCTCGCCAAACATGGCACACACTTGTAATCCCAGCACTCTGGAAGAGGAGGCAGGAGGATTGTCGAGAATTCAAGGCCAGCCTGGTCTAAAAAGTGAGTTCAAGGCCAGCCTAGACTGCAGGAGACCCTGTCTCAAAAAGACTAATAACAATTTTAGCAAGCAAGTATTTTGGGATAAAATCAGAGGCTTTTATTTTGTATATATTTAAAAGTCCACAGACTTTATTATAACATGGGCAAGACATAGAATCATCTTAACTTATTTTAGTTTTGGTTTGTGGTTGTTTTGTTTATTTTGAGACAAGGTCTCACTATGCATTTCAGGCTGGCCTGGAACTCACTGTATCACCCAGCCTGGCCTCGAACTCCTGGCGATCCTCTTGCCTCAGCCTCACAAGTCCTGGGGTCACAGGTGTGCAGCACACCTGGTTTAACCTAGTTTTTAAAAAGCAGCATGTACATTTTAGTTTAAAAATACCCACAGTTACAATCTATTTGTATTTATTTGTGACCTTATACTCACCGCATTTACCCTTAATGTTTACTCATGCAGGTTAGGGGAGCGCCGCGGCAGTGGGCAGTGGCTGTTTCCCTGTATTGTGTTGCATTTCGTTTTGTTTTGATACTGGAGATTGAACGCATAGCTCTGGCATCCCCATCCTTTATTTGTCGCAGTACTGAGGATTGAATCCAGGGCCTTTGTTTTCATTTATTTATTATTTATTTCAAGACAGGGTCTCCCTCACTGGCTAAACTGCCCAGGGTGGCGCAAACGCGCCGAAGGTCTAGGACGTCAGGTGTGCACCACACACCCGCAGCTTCAACAGTTACCCAAGGCGACGAAGCACCGCCCCTTCCGGGAAGCTCAGCCCCAGATCCTGCGCTGCTGGAAATTAGTGCTGGGTCGCGCAGTTCGCCTGCGCGCCGCGCCTGCGCTCTTCGCTCTTCGCCCCGGACCCGCCCCTGTCCACTCCAGGCGCGACCCTGCGAAGTGGCGCCCGGAGCTCCCGGCTTTGCTCATGCGCACATGGCTCCCGGGCCTACCTGGGAGACAGCGGGAACGCGCACCTCTGTGACTCAGGCTGTGGACACAGCCGAGAGCGCCTGCGACCCTGCTGCCGAGCATGACGCTCCCGTGTGTGTTCCCTGCGTGCGAGCTGCTTTATTTCTGCCTTTCTTACTCCCGGGGCCTGGCCCTGCGCCCCTAGCCCGGTTGCTACGCGTTGCCTGCTAGGAAGGAGATGAACTCTGGCTCCGGGCAGCCTGGGTGGGGCTTGAACTCAGAGCCTTCACCCGGGACTGCAGCCCCAGGCGGGTTTTTATCTTAGAATAGGGTTTTGCTAAGTTGCCAGACTGTTCAAACCGGGCTCAAATGTGCAACCCTCCTGCCTCAGCCTCCCAGAATATGGGTTCCAGGTGTGGGATATCCCGCCTAGCTCAGAGTTTCTTAGGTGTGGTGTGAAGCTCAGAGTTTCTTAGTTGTGGTGTGAAGCAGGCGGACAGGCCTTTGTCGAGGACCCGGAGGAAAACACTAGCAATGTATTTGGCTTCTTTCTCGTTGGGTTAGTGCATATTGATGGTCTGATTGCTCAGCCAGTTAAATGATATAGCCAGGCACTGAGAACCCAATTGATAGTGGAGATTACGCTTATTTCATGATTATGCCCTACTGTTGTTCGTGCCTCAGCCCTAGGAAAGAAGCCTGCTTGACATCCAGTGGATCTTTTATGATCCTAATGGACCCCTTCTTTCCATTTAAATATTCGCTTCCCTTAGCTTTAGCACCCTCCTGCTTCTGCTTAACTTTTAGCTTCTTCCTCAAAGTGAGATTCCACTTTGATACTTCAGGTTTTTTTTATTCTCCTGAGCCAAGACAATCGGTCTTAGAACAACACACACGCAACAAACCCTATTCTGATGAATCCCAAATTACCGTTCTCTCGGCAGGCATGGTGGTCCGTACACACCTATAACTCCAGGACTCAAGAGGCTGAGGCAGGAGTGATACAGGAGACTGAAACTCCTGACCTACTATGTGTCCGGTACGAGTTCGTGTTCTCTAAAATCCAAGAATGAGTTTTAGGAACAACGGAGGTGAAGAGCAGAATATATTTATTGAGAGAAAGAAAGCTTCTGCCTGAGAGACAGAAGGGTTTCCGAGCGGGTTGCCATGGACTCTGTTTTCTAGGGACTTTTATAGAGTAAAATCATGAGGTGAGACGGGTCAAAGGTGCGGAAAAATAGGAACTCACAAGGCGGGCACAAGGCGGGACAGAACTGTGTTCAACCAATAAGATTAACTGCTCAGGTAACTGATTAAATTGGGAGCAAATGGAGGAGCGAGTCCCGTAGTAAGCGGGCGGGCTTAACAGCAGAGACTCTTCCTGGAGGGCTGGGCTGCTGCCTCCTGACTTCCCCAGGGTGATAGAGAACTGTTTGGACTGTCCATGCTTGGGATGTGGTTGTATTTGCTCTGCCTTTGTCCCGAGATCTGGCCACAGCAGGAGGTGATTGTCTTCCCCAAGGCTGCAGGTATCTGAACTTCTGCTCTGGCTCCTTCCAGACCCAAGCCCTTGTCTGACTGCCTGTCATACTTCTATCCCAGCTGCCTGTAACAGGAGTATCCACAAGTTTGAGAACAGCCTGAGCTATATAGTGAGTTCAAGGCCAGCCTAATCTACGCAGCAAGATTCTACCTCAAAAAGATGAAATGAAAAAAAAAATGATGAAATGAATCAAGAACAAAAACCAAATTAATATGTTCATCCAGAGCCAGGTGTGATGACACAAGCCTGTAATCCCAACACGCAGGAAGCTGAGGCAGGAGGAGCTCGGTGAGGTTTTGTTTATTTATGTATTTATTTTATTTTGGTCTTTCTGAGACAGGGTGTCACCATACAGTTCACGTTGGCCTTGAGCTCACTTTGTAGCCCAGACTGGAGGAACTCACAACGATCCTCCTCCCTCAGCCTCCTGAGTGCTGGGATTACAGGTGTGAGCCACCACACCTGGCTTCCCTGTGAGTTTGAGGCCAGTCTGGACTACATAGCAAGACCATCTCAAAAAAAAAAAAAAAAAAGAATCATTGCCATGAATCTCCCTAAAAATCCTCCCCCTCAGCGCTTTCTGCAGCAGCTCTGGAGTCCTCTTTCTGGAGGGTCTTTAGCTGCATTGTCATGGCTGCCTTGGTGTCCTGAATTGGTTCAAAATGTTTCCCTCTCATGGTCATTTTGATTTTGAACAAGAGCCAGATGTGACCCTGTCAGGTCCAGTGTATAAGGTGGACAAGGACACGCATTGTGTTTTTACAATTCTGCCTTTCTGCTGACAGCAACAGCATTCACCGTAGTTTTTATCACAAACAAAAACTAGTGGCAAGAACGAGATGGGGCTAGGGATTTAGCTCAGCAGCATAAGCGCCCCCCCCAAAAAAAAAACAATGAATGAATGAATGTGTTCTAAGTGAGGGACAGGATTGGGAGGGTCATGGTAATGTGTCACTTACAATCTAAATGTATAATGAGCTGGGGTTGATGGCACAGGAATACAATCCCAGCACTTGGGAGGCTGAGGCAGGAGAATTGCTGTGAGTTCGAGACCAGCCTGAACTGCATAGCAAGACCTTATCTCATAACAAACAAACAAAAAACCCTAAATACATATGCGCAGAGGCTCCCCGGGGTAAATGCCTCTTCTGTGACCATCTTCACCTCCTCGTGCTGCCCTTTCTCACCCCCCAACATGTTTTGTTTCATTCTGTTTTGTTCGGCGAGGTCTACGTAACTGTCTTGGTCACCTTTTTCTCGTTGCTGAAACCAAATAGCTGACACCCAAAACTAAAGAAGAAAACATTTATTTAGCTTACAGTTTGTGGAGGTTTCAGTCCATCATCAGCTGGTTCCAAGGCAGGGTGATAGGGCACAGGGGCAACAGTTCAAGGAGGCAGAAGACAGCAAAAGCAACAAGAGCAAAAGGGAACGGGGAGCAAGCCTCTCCTCCCCCTTACATTGTAAACAGCTACCTGCCCTAGGGCACGGGTAGCACTCACACCATCTCCCTTTCCTCCTCTTGCCCAGGCTCAGGGTGTTCACAAAGGAAGGACCCTGCCCCCTGCTGAGTTGTTCAGTGAAATTTCTAAACTTCTCAAATTGAATATCAACCATTACCATGGCCCAGGCTGGCCTGGAACTCTCAGTGATTCTCCTGCCTCAGCCTCCTCAGTGCTGGTATCAGAAGCATGCACCAGCACGCCTAACAACATTCCTATTTCTTGAAATCACCATCTCCATCTACTGTCTCTATTTCACGTGTTTGTTTTTGCCTTTTTGAGTCAGGGTCTCGCTGTGCAGTTCAGGCTGGCCTAGAGCTCCCTTTGTAATCCAGGCTGGTCTTGAACTCACAGTGATCCTCCTGCCTCAGCCTCCCCAGTGCTGTACTGTCCCTATTTCTACATATTGCTTGTATCTCCACCTCATGCAATTTCACTTTCCACCCTCAGCCTGTTTCAGGAACCCTCGGCGGGGCCGATACTGTCTCTATCTATGTTGTTTTTCCCAGGTCTCCTTCTGGTCTCCTCTGGTACCTGGCAGTCCCTTCTGCTGAGGTCCTCAGTCCCCTGCCACCCTCTGGTCTAAGTCGATCAGGGTGACTCTTGCAATTGGCAGCTTGGGGACTGTGTTTGCTTCCTACCTTCACAAACACCTCGTTATCTCTAATTCCCCTTCAGGAGGCAGCCCAGGGAAAAGGTCCCTGTCCCTCAGAACCGGTCTGTGTGGCTTCCTGGCTTTACCAGAGGAGTAATTATCGCAGGTTACAATTAGACGTGCAAGGCTCACCCTCCACCCCCAAAGTCCCCTGGAGGTGGCTTCGTTTCCAGGGACCCATGTGGTGGCCAGGCCCAGAGCCTGGCTTTCTGCTACTGGACAGCACCTGCTCTGCCTGCCTGGTGGAAATGGGCCCCATGACAGCAGGGGTGACCCGAGGGCTGAGACACAGCCGGTGGTGCAGCCCTCACCAGGCAGGACCAAGGCCTGGGTTCCATCCCCAACCCCATGATCAGTCAGTCAGTCCATCGGTCCAAATGCTGTCCGCCAGCCTACAGACTGTGGGTCTTTCCTGGCTCTACCAGCATTGCCTGGAGTGATCACTGCAAAGCACCACAGGAAAAACAAAGCTGCCAGGTGACAGCTGAGCAGCCTCTTTGTTTTTGGTTTGTTTATTAGGTTTGGTTTCATTTTTGAGACAGTCTTACTGCATAGTTCAGGTTGGCCTTGGACTCACTGTATAGCCCAGGCTGGCCTCAAATTTGAGGTGATCCTCCTGCCTCAGCCTCCCAAGTGCTGGGATTACAGGTGGGATTACAGGGCGTGGTGGCTGCACAGCCTCTCTGGAGTCACTAGGCAGGTTTCTTCTCATCCCTGTCCCTAAACCCCACCCCAAAATGCCTGCTCCAGGCATGGGGCCACACACAGGGCCCGGAAGACCTGAGCTTCTGAGGCCTCCACTTCCCCCTCCTCCTCCTCAGCTTGGCTCTGGTCCCTTGTGGAGGGGGAGGGGACACTGCAAAGCCCCTTGCTTTTCACAGATTGGGGCCGCTGGACTCTGGGAAAGGCTGTGGGGAGAGCACATCTTAGGGGTGCTCCCAGATAGTACCCCAAGCCAGGCATGCCTCAAAAGGAGAAATTAAAAAGAGCCAGAGGGGACTCCACCTCTACCCCACAGGCAGGTAGCCTGGTCAGCGTGGCCGGAGGGAGGCAAATTCCTGTCTCCAGAGAGCAGGAAAAGCAGGGCTGTGTGGTGCAGCAGCACTCGGCCGGCCGGACACTGGGATTGTGGAAGGAGAAGCCGTGCGTCAATATCACAAAAGCAGCCCACCGGCCCCAGGCTTGTTCATTTCCTGTGTGAAACAGCACAGGGACCCTGATTTGTCCCGGTTTGTCACCACCCTCCTCCCCAGCAGCTCCGGTGCTGGGCTACACCCACGGCTGTTCTCAGGGACAGGCGTGATTCCTGAGGCCTCTGCCATGGAGACGACCACACTGTGTCCTCCTGCAGGTGACACAGAACTGTCCACAGCCAGATGGAGTCCGTCCAGCTCCCAGAATTCACAGCAGCCTCCATCTGCCTCTGGCTGGTCACGAAGACAGAAAAGTATTAAGGCCGGGCGTGGAGGCTCACGCCTGTAATCCCAGCACTCAGGAGGCTGAGGCAGGGGGACCATTGCAAATTTGAGGCCAGCCTGGGCTACACAGTGAGTTCAAGGCCAGCCTGAACTGCATAGCGAGACCCTGTCTCAAAAAGACAAAAACAAAGCAAAGCATTAAGACGGCTCCGCAGCGCTCTTGCCCGTGACTGCGTGAGGAGGACACGTGACCCTGGCAGGTCCAGGCAGATGGCCCGGTTGCATGATGCTGCCTCAATTTTGCCTTTGCCTTTGGGTGTTGCTTATTCTGGCCTCTCTCTGGGGGGCAGAGCTAGGAGAAGCCACAGTAATTGAGACTCCAGGGAGAGCTGACTGCAGGCCTGAGGCTGAAACAGGATGACAAAACAGTTTTTTTATACCACGTTCTTATTCCAAACTTCACTTTAAAACTGCCTTGTAACCGCAGGGTTTTGGTTTGGTTTTTTGGTACTGATAATGTTGGCACTGATAATTGTGCATTGAGTGACTGCTCAATGGACACTGGACTAGCTTCTTTGGTTAGATTTTTCTCTTTTTCTCTTCTAGTCTTGGGGATTGAACCCAGGGGTGCTCTGCCACTGAGCTACATCCACAATCTCGTTTACTCTCAAGACATCGTAGTTCTTAGTTGCTCAGGCTGGCCATGAACGTTCGATCCTCCTGCCTCAGCCTCCCACATAGCATGGATTAGAGACATGCTCCACTGCCTTAACTACTTAGGTTCTGGTTAATCAGTGGTGTAGCCCTCAGCAGGCAGGCAGAGACCCCGGGTTCCACCCCCAGCTCCACAATCAATCAACGATCCATCCAAATACTCTCCACTCTGTGGAGATTGTGACTTGCCTATCTTTACCAAGGTTGCCCAGAGTGACCACTGCAAAGCACCATGGGAAAAACAAAGCAGGCTGGCAGGAGTGGTTGTTAAACAGAGACCACTGCTCTCAGTCCAAAGTGGGGCACAGGCGCACTGCACCCCAGTATACCTCAGACCTCTCTCTTTCTCTCTCTCTCTCTCTCTGCTTTGTTTTGTTTTGTTTTTGTTTTGTCCTTTTGAGGCAAGGTTTCACTATGCAGCCCAGGCTTTTGTAGCCCAGGCTGGCCTCGAACTCCAAGCAATCCTCCTGCCTCAGCCTCCCAAGTGCTGGGATGACAGACACCCCTGGCTTCATAAATTGCTTTGTGAGGTTGCCCCGAGGGCAGGCTCTGTTCCTGGAATTTAGGATTTGCTGCGCTCCAGCAAGGATCTTGGAAAAAAGGTCCCTCATCCCCAGCTGCGTGAACAACTCCCTTCCCCTGCCTGGCATTTTTCCAGCCTCTGTGTCTATCTGAAAACCAAATAAGGCAACACGTAGCCAGGCAGGCTCAGACTCCAGGGCTGAAATCAGCAAGGGTGGGGGGAGTGGGCACGAGCGGCCTCAGGCCCAGGTCTGGTCAGGAGGGAGGGCAGCAGCCCAGTATCTCATTCCTGGGGCAGAGCTGGAAAAACAAAATGGGCATCCGGCTTCTCCCAAGGCAAGGCAGTTCTACTTTCCAGCCTTCCATGATCACTAGGCTCCAGGACCAGACAGAAGTTCAAACCTCATCCTTACACTTTATATACTGCGTGACCTCCGGCAAGTTAACTAACTTCTCTGTGTCCTAGTTCCCACTTGCTGTGAGCGTGACTGCTACATTTTATAGTTCAGGCATATTCCAGGAAAAAAAATACTTGGTAAAAATCAGTGAATAATGGGCATGAGTTGAGATGTGTTTGCAGAGGGTGGGTCAGGAAAGTGGAATTACCCAAGAATGCTCAAAAAAACTAAACTTCCATAGACGCGAGATGTCAGATTAGGAGATGTCAGCAGTGATTGGAACTAACTTCACATGAAAGTTTAAAGTTAAATCATGGTTCATGCTTTTGGTTTTGGTTTTTTGAGACAGAATCTTGCTATGGAAGTTCAGGCTGGTTTCAAACCTGCAGTGATCCTCCTGTCTCAGCCTCCTGAGTGCTAGGATTACAGGTGTGCTATGTAACTCAGGCTGGCCTTGAACTCCTGGTGATTCTCCTGCCTCAGCCTCCCTGTAATCTTAGGGATTACAGGTGTACACCACACCTGGCATCATTTACTGTTTCTGTTTCAACAGCTAGAGTCTCACTACCCTGCCCATGCTGAGTTGAACTCTTGCACACAAAGCCATCTTCCTGCCTCAGCCTCGTGAATAGCTGGGACAATAGTATACTAAGCTTTAATAAATTGTTATTCAGCTTCTATGTGACCATCATTTCTTGTTTTCCCTTTTTCTTTTTGGGTGACCCTAGAGTAAATGCTAAACATGTGCTCTACCACTGAGCTGCACTCCCAGACCCTCACTTACTCATCTCTGTGAAAATCTGATGAATGTCTTGTGTGTGCCAGGCTGGCTGGGTGTCCAGGTGGGCAAGGGAGGAGTTTGGGAAGAAACAGGAAGCCAGCCTATCACTTCTGAATCACTGAATGCAAATGGCTTATTTTTTTGGGATAGTCTTACTATGTAACCCAAACTGGCCTTGGACTCACGGAGATCCTCTCGTCTCAGCCTCCTGAGTGCTGAGATTACAGGCTCATGACATCACATCCGGATCGCTTAGACCCCTGCCTCAGTTTCCCAGAGTGCTGTCCAGGAACCCACACATCCCAGATAAAACGTATGTAAATGACTAGCATATCTTTCAGCTAAGCAAGGGTGAAGAGCTACCAACACTTGTTATTGTTTTTCAGACACGGTCTTGACTATGCAGTTCAGGCTGTCCTGTAATTCATGAGGATCCTCCTGCCTCAGCCTCCCGAGTGCTGGAATGACCGGTGTGTAGCCGACGACTGCTTTTCAGGAGAGCAGAGATACAACTACGTCCTGCAGTAAATCAGACTAGGTTGAGGGGGGCTGGCCTGGAGTGAGTCTGGTGTCAGGAGCCAGACTTCCTGGCGGGCAGTGGAGGCCAGGGCCAGGCGGGGACTTTCCGCACCCTTCGCGGTGGCCCTGTCGCTCCGGGACGGGGCCCACGTGACAAGGCGGCCCCGCCCGAGGTCCCCTCTTTGGACGCCCTAGGAATTGAAGCACCATCGTCCCCAGCAGCTTCCCGTCCCCGTTTCCGACTGAGGTGGCCGTGGCGACCGCGCGCGTCCCGGGTGCCGAGATCCCGACCAAGCGGGAGAGGCGGGAGCCGGGGACGCCCGCGGGACACGACGGAGAACGCCATAGGCGCGCGCGCCGCCGCGCGCCGGCCCCGCCCACAGCCACCTGACGGAACGTGCGGAGCGCGCTCCCCGCGGCCGAGACTCTAGCAGGGCTGGTAGCCGACACGTCACGGCCTCCGCCGCCTATCATTGGACGTGCCTTGCCGTCACGTGACATCAGCATTGCGTATAAATAGGGGCAAGGAGACAGCGGTGGTCCGCCATTTCGTGGACGCCAGGGTAGGGAGAGCCTCTAGGGGAGCCCAGTTGAAGGAGGAGCGGGACGACCCGTTGGGAGTCTGTGGTTTTGGACCTCCACATTTCTAACCCCGGATCTCGGTAAGATACCTGCGATAGTCCGAGGGAAGTGGAACTGAACAGAAGCTGAGGCGGGGCCGGGCTCCATGGCGGCGCCAGACCGAGACAAAGAGGCGCCGCCGCCATTTTGTGACGTTCCGCACTGGGCGGTGGCGGGGGCCCCGGGCCGGAGACGGGGGTCCCTGGCGGTGGGGAGGTGGTGTTCCCGCTGGAAGAACGGGTGAGCCCGGGCGGGGAGATGTCCGAGTTTGGGGAGGAAGGGGGATCCGTAACCGGAGTGTGCTCCAGACTGCGGCCTTTGGGTTTTATGGCGCCTTTTTTTTCTGGAGCTCATTTTCTCGGAACTACTTTTCAAGGCTTTCCTTTTAAGTCGGTAACCAAGACCGGGCATTTCAGCCCATCCTTAAGGGTATTCATCTTTTTTTCTATTGTTTTATCCTAACTTTTTGCATCTCCAACTTTTTTCTTCCGTGTAAACAGGCTGAAATTGAGTTACACTGGTCTTAACAGCTGCTTTTAGTGTTTTTAATCCTGTGTTTTTTGTTGTTTTTTTTTAACGGGATTCACTTTTAACTCCTGGACCCAGGATGGCTCGATTGGCTTTTTTAGTTAGACCAGTCGAGGGTGAGAAAGAACGTGGTGATTTTTATTTTTTGTATATAAACGGACAAGGTAATTGGATTTACTGCCAAAGTGACCTTAGTATTTGGGTGGTTTTTGTTTATTAGAGACCGGGTCTAGTTACGGTTGGCCTTGAACTCGTTATGTGGCCCGGGCTGGCCTCGAACTCTCGGTGATCCTCCTGCCTTGAGTATTAGTCTATCACATTAGAGATTCTCAAGTGCAGTAAATTCTTGAATAGTTTTTTTGTAGTTTTATTTTTAATTCTGTTTTTTTTAGGTGTACAGCTCATTAATAGTTACTGTGTCTTGTGCAGCCATCATGGTCTGTTCAGTTAATTACGTTTCAGGCAAGGTAATTGGTGCCCATAAGCGATCAGCCCCAGTCCCTCAGCCTCTCCTATCTCGGGCATCCATGATCTTCCAATTTGTGGATTTTCCCATTGTGGATATGTCAGGCATGGAACTACGTAATGTGTATATTTTCTTCCCGGCTTAGTATACTATTTTCAAGGTTTTCCTGCTTCAGAGCATTTCCCAGTATTTGGTTCTTGAATAATACTGGGTTGTATTGCTCTGTTGCCTTTTTAAAATCCATTTTGTGTGTTGATGAACGTTCTGTTAACAGTTTTTGGCTTCTGTAACTAGTGTTGCCCTGAGTTTGCTTGGGATGGGGGGGTGTTGGTGACTGAACCCCGTGCCTTGTGTATTATCTGCAAATGTGCTGTCACTTGTTCCAAACTTACATTTTTTGAGAAAATTGACATTTCATTGTGTGGTTCGGTAAGTTATCACTGTCTTGGGAATTTGATTTGATCAGTAACGGCAATTAGCATTGGTCATATGGAAAAGAAAGTTTCTGTGGAATTCTGTCGGGGAAATCTGAAAGTGAAAATTTGGGGCCCTATTTTATTAAGCCTGAGTAGGTTTTGCTTCATGAAGGATGTTACTGTATCCAAAGGGTGGCTTACCAACTTCATGACTATGTACAAACCAATTCTTAGCCGAGTTTCTTATTTTTTATGTTAACACAAGCTGATTGAAGGGGAGGGGTGATTTATGTCAAATGGCCTAAGTGTTTTATCTCAGCCCTGTTGGCATGGGTTGAAAAGAGATTAGTAAATCCCATTTGGTTTGCTGCACTCAGTTGGCAGTTAACCTAGGGATAAAGCCCTACCCATCTTACACATTAGAAAACCAGTGAAAGAAGTATTAGCTTTTTTTAATCATTGCATCATTTGGTGTTTTATGTTGGAGACAGAACCTAGCTGTAGTTCAGGCTAGCTTTGAATTCACTGTAGCCCTGGCTGGCCTGGAACTCACGGAGATCCTCCTGCTTCAGCCTCCCCAAGTGCTGGGATTACAGGCATGCAGCACCACACTCAGCTATTGATTCCCTGTTTCTGAAGCTTCCCTAATTTCTAGGTGTTTTATTTCAAGGGCATTATTTCCTCCTCAACTTCCTGGTTTTCTGAGGCATTTAGTAAAAGTAAGTAAGTGGAAGTGGATGTTTGAGAGTAGTACTTCTGATTTGTTACACTTTGTAATTCTTTTTAGGATTTGCTTTTAATTTTGCACTTTTTTGGATAAATGTTTTGGTGTCTTTTGTTGCAGAGATGCATCGTGATTCCTGCCCATTGGACTGTAAGGTTTATGTAGGGAATCTTGGCAATAATGGCAACAAGACTGAGCTGGAACGGGCTTTTGGCTATTACGGACCACTCCGCAGTGTGTGGGTTGCTAGAAACCCTCCTGGCTTTGCTTTTGTGGAATTTGAGGATCCCCGAGATGCAGCGGATGCTGTCCGAGAGCTAGATGGAAGGTAACTTACTCTAAAACGTATGGTGTGGGCAAGGGATGTAGCTCAGTGGCTTTAGCGCCTGCCTGACAAGCATGAAGTCCTGAGTTGGATCCCCAGTACCAAAATAATTATACTTTTTTTAAAAATAACATATACTAATGATAAATGTTTGGTTTTTGTTTTTGAGACAGGATCTCACCTGTATAGTCCAGGCTGGCCTCAAACTCACTATGTGGAGCAAGCTAGTTTTGAACTCTCAGCAGTCCTCCTGCACATTAGGATTACAGGCGTGTGTCACCAAACTGCGTGCTTTTTTTTTTTTTTTTAAGTTTTGGAAGTCACTAATGGAGGCACATGTAACCCTATAACCCTAGCACTTGGGAGTCTGGGACAAGAGACTCTCAAACACTATGGAAAAGGACTGGGTCTGGCAAGTTCAAGGTCCCAAGTTCGATTCCCAGTGCGAAAAGCAAAGAAGCTAGGGTGGTGACCTACACCTATGATCCCAGCACTGGGAGGCTGAGGCAGGAGTATCACAGTGAGTAGAAGACCAGCCTGGGTTACATAGCAAGATCCTGTCTCCAAAAACTACTAAGAGGGCAGGGGGGTTTACACAGCATTGTAAGTGCCTGCTTGGCAAACAGTAGGTCATGAGTTCAATCCCTGAAATTAAAAAAAAAAAAAAAAAAACCTAAGGGATCAGATACTCATTTTAGGAAAGATTAGGTAACTACTTTAAACTGTTGTGGGATGATGGTTTGCATAGTTTTACTGTGCTGTTCAATTGTTAGAAATGTCTTTTTAGCTAGGAGGTGCACTGCCTGCCATTGTCCTCGGTGTTTATATTGCTCCACTAGATGGTGGTACGCCCCAGTCTTAAGAGCAGTGGGTGTTGACTACATCTCTTCCTGACTTGAGTTATGAAACCAGGGAAAATTGTTAACCCAGAAGATTCAAGAATAAAATTCTGCTTCACAATTTGGGGAGCATGTCACAGCAGCTTAAATGAAGGGCTGGCTCTTACTGCACTAAGCTTCCTACGTAGAGAACCACTGGCAGAGATCTGGCCTCTCCCCTTCCTGGTCCCCTAGCAAGGTGTCTAGACATGGTTGTGGGCGAGTGGAAGGAGGCCTCGCTTTCTGCCTATGACTTCCTCTATGCACATGCTGTGCAGTGATTGAGGGGAGGTAATGTAACCAAGCAAAGCATCCTGTGGTTATTTTCCTGGAAATGACAGAGAGAGGGAGGGACTGTCCCAAAGCTGCCTGGAAGGTAATTTAATAATGTACAGTTTAGGCTGGGGATGTGTAGCACAGTAAGCAGCAAATAAACGTGTCTGAAACCTGCCCCTAAGGAAAGGCATCTCAGTGGAGAGACAGGCTGGCTTGTTCTGCAAAGATATATCCAGGGGCCTTTGCATAACACGGACTTAACTAACACTGAACTCGGTCATTGGATTCTTCTAATAAGCAAGAAAATAGTGCACTGTGAATTAGTGCTTTTATAAAAATCCCATTTTATATGTTTAATTTGAATAATGTCAATGCTGTGCCACTTTATGTAGCAAAATATAAGGGAATTAAAATTCGTATTAAAAGATTCACAGAAGTAGTTGTGTCTCTACAAAGTGTCTGTGTGCTGTTTGCCTTTCATGTCCGTTTTAGGCGGCCTGTCTCTTAAATGTAATGCCTCTTCCCCCTAGAACATTATGTGGCTGCCGTGTCAGAGTGGAACTGTCCAATGGCGAAAAAAGAAGTCGAAACCGCGGCCCCCCTCCTTCCTGGGGGCGCCGCCCTCGTGACGACTATCGCAGGAGGAGTCCCCCGCCTCGCCGCAGGTACTTGGCAGAGCGCGTGTCTTAGAGCTAACGGTGTGTGGAGTAGCTAGTAGCGGCAGGCGTTTCTCCTGAGGTCGTTGGTGGGGCTTAAACTTGGGAGAACCGGAGGTTTCTGCAGCACTGGCTGGGGCGTAGTTGGGGGTATGCGAGTGGTGCTGAGTGTCGGCTTTGTCTGTAGGGCACTGTTCCTGTCGGTAGCTAGGAGCTTCTGTCTTGGATCTGTCTTCTAGTTCATCTTATAGTTGCATCTTTCCCAGTCTTCCCTTATACTTCAGTTTAGGCCTTTTCCCATTTCTCGACTCCATTATGACAAACATTACATTCAATTCTAGCTCTTCACGAAAAGGTGGTTTTCTGTTAGCACAGTTGTACTATGTATCAAAACTGGCAGCTGTTTTAATGTTACAACTGGTAAAGTAGAAATTCTGAAACTGAAGTCACTGACCAATAAAGGGGGCTAAAAAGAAGTGATCCCAGTCATCTGTTGTTCTTCAATCCCAAATAGGAGAAAATTCAGTTTTTTTTATAATTGAAAGTGGCGTCACTCTTGGACCAGGCAGTACTGTCTGGACGCTAACTCCGCATCTCCTCAGAACCTCCAAAATAGTTCCTAGAGGACTGAATTTACCTCCCGCAGGTGGGTGAAGTCCTAGGAGAGGAGTTCAAAGTCTTGCCCCTTTTGCTGTTTTGAAAAGCAACACACTGTCGCCCATCATAATGAAGAGTATTTGTTAGCTAAATAGATGGTTGTACTGATGGCTTGTTTTTTTTTTTTTTTCATTTTTTTGTGCTTTTTGGTCCATCTATTAATAAAAATGAACCCCGTTACAGAGTCACCATCATGTCTCTTCTCACCACCCTCTGAATCTGCATTAGCCAGTCAACTAGCCCTTTCAGCGTCATGTGACCAGCGCGCCCCATTCAGCTTGGCTGGTGTCGTTTCACATGACCCAGGCTGGCCAGTCGTCAGGTTGCACCGCCCTTTGGTTCCCGAGCATGCTGTTTTCTCTCAGCCTTCTCTCCAACCTTAACCAAATCGGCAGCAGCCACCTCGACCGCCCACACATTCCTGGCCAATCAGCTCAGCTGTTTATTTACCAAATGTCTTCACAACAACTACAGCAGCAGCCTTCGGCTAACAAAAAAGCAGGAAAAATCCACAACACCCCCTTCGCCAACCAACTAAATCCAACGCAACATCTGGCAAAACCTTTTCAGCAAATTCTTCCTGGCCGTCAGTCCGGCAGCCTCACCTCACCATTTCTAGCTTGTTGAAACCCAAAACTAGTAAGTTTTTCCTGCTTATACAGTTTACTGCTGGTTAAAATAAGGAGTAAGCGGCTTAAAAGTAATTCTTTTTCTGGATCAAAGGCTGGCTGTGCATAATTGAATGGTAACGTACATATATATTGCTTGAAAAACTTTTAAGGGTGATAGGGAACTCGTAACGATCTTCAAGCGAAACTTATTTGCATGTGTGAGATGCCAAACTAAAAATTTTAATATCTCTAACAGATTTTAGCTTTTCTTCCTAGCAAAAATGTGTTAAATCCTATCACCTTTAAATGGTTTTACTAACAGTTTTCAAAATTTTGGGGGAGAAGTGTGGGCAAGCTAAGGTAATTTGATAAGCCTAAGCACACTCTGAATGGGACGATCACAATGCAGTTCTAATGTAGCACTAAATGGCATCAGTATTGACACGTACCGCATTTTCACGAAATTACACTCCACCTGGTACCTAAGTCTTGTTATGGACTTAACAGGTTTGCATGGGTTCCAAATACAGGTTTATGGTACTGTTTTTGGAACTACTTGGGGCTACATTTTGGTGTGTTTGGGTAGCAAAGTTAATTTGACATGAAGTTTTGCATTGGACAGATCTGCTGTGAAGCATTCTTTGTTAAAGTGAATCCATGGTTGGAATACCTGCTTTTCACTTGAGCTTTTGTTCCTTAATCCTTCTGTGCCCTTTTTTTCTTTTCTTTTTTTATTTTTGGACGATGGGTGCCAGTTCTTCGGCACATTCACTGGGCCCAGCAGTGAGATTGAAAAGTTGGGAATTGCCTCACACCAGAAGTACGAATTGATGATTGGCCTAATTTTCCCATTTCTGCTTTTAGATCTCCACGAAGGAGAAGTTTTTCTCGAAGCCGGAGCAGGTAAATACTATTGGGGGCTGCTTTCTCACAAATGGCCACACCAGCTCTTCCTGAGTGGGGTCTCAGATCTGTGGGTGGTGATGGCAGTGGTGAATCCGGTGTCTATATGGACAACATTGGAAGGCAGGCCGGGTTTTGCGTTTTCAGAGGTATTTTTGCAAGTGTAATTATTACTGAGTTCCCTTGACCTCCTTTCTCTTTGGTTTAGGTCTCTTTCTAGAGATAGGAGAAGAGAGAGATCACTGTCTAGGGAGAGAAATCACAAGCCGTCTCGCTCCTTCTCTAGGTCTCGCAGGTAAGGTCTCGGCTTGAGTTGTTGAAGACTTTACGTGTAAATTCTTTTAAGCATGACTTTGTTGATGTCGTTGAGTGGCACTGGGTCACAGATAGAAAGTTTTATTTATTGTTTTGTTTTGTTTTGTTAGCCGATCTAGGTCAAATGAGAGGAAATAGAAGACCAGTTTGCAGGAGAAGTGGTGTACAGGAATTAACTTCATTTGACGGGAGTATGTACAGAAAATTCAAGTTTTGTTTGAGACTTCATAAGCTTGATGCATTTTTAAGATGTTTTAGCTGTTCACCTTTGTGTCTTGGAACCGTGACACAACAATGTCATTCTCTCTGGTTTGAGATGGATCATATGAGGCATGTAATACCAAGAATTGTTACTTTACAATGTTCCCTTAAGCAAAATTAAATTTGCTTTGAACTTTAGTCTTGTGCAGACCAACAATAAACCTCTAAATTCTGCCTAAAGTCTATAATGTTCTAATGTTACAGAAACAAAACTGGCAAAATTGAATGAGACTGTTTCGTAACTGAGGTAATAACTGTGCAGCTGTGAGTAAACACAGTCTTAGAGATCAGCTGTGAACATGCCAGTAGTGGATTTGGAGGCTGCACACTGAGCTAGGTGGGCATGTTTTGAAAAAACGGAACAGGTCTTTATCCTAGGCAGAGGTTTCCTGGTCAGTGTAGAATCGGGTAAATTTCAAGAAAGTTTACCTGTGCTAGGTCATGTTCCTCATGTGATGCTGTATGAATACATAGCCGTTTGCATCTTTATTTGGAAACCTGAGATCTCAGAACCAGTGTGGTGCCGGTTTAAGGGTACATTGTAGAGCTGAACTTCTGCATTACTGTGCAAGTTTTTTTCATGCTGTCATTTGTAATATGTTTTGTGAGACTCTTTGGGATTAAAGTTTTGGTTACAAATTGTTATTTAACTTGGAAGCCTGTTTTTCCTTGCAAACTCAAAATATCTTGATACCAAGTTCAGGTATAACATTCCTATTGGAAGCCATACTTATATTTTCTTGTAAAAGTGCTTTTGAATTAATAAAACAGCATAATTGTGTACTGGTAAGTTCAACCCACTGTTAGCATTTTCTTGTTCTGTGGGAGGCAGTTGGTCACACAATCCTGGCTTCATAAGAAACACACCTGACAGACACTGGGTTAATCTTAAATGTGAAGGCAATTTTTGGTTACTATCTAAGCGATGATTAGTAGTTAGCTGATTTTTAGGGTTTGAAACCAGTTCTGGATCCCTTATACTTCGTGACTAACATTTTAAATTCAGTGAACAGCATTCTGGCAAAAGGTAAACCCAAAGTGAGTTGCCCATAAAAAATGGCTTTTATCTTTGGCATGAAAATTTTCCAGCTTAAAAAAAATTGCTTCCACTTTATGATTTGAGATACTGCATGGGAATTCCAAATTGACCCATCATGTAAAATTTTTTCACAACATGGTTCAGATGTAACAATGCAGAACTGAATATGGAGGCATGCAGAACCTTCCTCTTAGAAGTCTGGGAGAGCTGTAACTTGAAGTTTCTTGTGCAATTAGATTAAATCATAATGCAACAGTCTCGTGGCTTAGTTTCCTTAAATGGGCTCCATAACCTGGATCTGCATTGACAGTTTCACAAAGAGCCAAGTCATTGCCTTGAGCGACATCTGCAGAGATCCACATGTACCGAGGGCCCTGGCATTGTTTCCAGGGGCTCTGAGCCCTGCATACCCATCTCGGCAAGAGAGCGCCGGTGTGACTCTTAACAACAGCACATTTTCAAGGAAAGCCTCATGTTTTAGTCTCCCATTGGTTCACTGGGACCTGCAACTCTTTTGCTGTTTTCCTGTGATCTTAAAATCCCTTCCTGCTGGGAACCACCACAATAGCTAAGGAGTTAGTGAAATAAGACAACGTGTGGATTACTTCACTTTACTGTGCAACTTGGAGAGTCTAATTCAGAACCTGAGATCAAGTTAACCTCGTAGTCATGAGTTAAGTCACTGTAATCACCTCAGTAACCCCGATGTGGTTTTATTTTTGGCTTATGAAAAGCACAGGACGTGGATGTGGGAAACGGTAACAGCCTTACTTAGCCTTAGCAGCAGGCTTACAGGTAGTGGCTGTTAGCAAGCCTCCCCATTCAGAGTTGCATGCAGTGTGGAGGGAAGGTCCCTAGTTGGGGGCAGTGACTCCAGGTGCTCACCAGAGGTCACGGTTGGCACCGGGTGACAGCACAGGAGCTTGGGAAGGTAGGTCCAGTGAGCACACTCCAGGGTGGCTCTGACCCCTCTGTGTTGAGCAGAATGTTAATTTACAGATTGAAGAAACTTGGTTGTGAACTTGACGTCGGTTGTGAACTTGATGTCTCAGCAGACTGCACTCTGCTGGTGGCCTGTAGAGCTGGTGGGTCACGCCCAAGCATCTGAGAGACCTTGCTTTGTTTTCCTTTTATAATTAGAGCTTGGGTACTGTGTCTTAGGAGTTACAGCCTAGTGGTCTTCCGGAGTATGCTTGGCTGGGGCCAGGGATTTAGCTCAGTGACCATAAGCGCCTGAGGTTGCAAGTTCATCCCCGGTACCAAAAAAAAAAAAAAAAAGGTGTCAGTATACATAGCCGGACTCCAGGCCTGTTGGGGGTGTTTTCCAGAGCGCCCTCACAGCATGGTCAGGGCTGTTCGGTGCTTCACGGTCCTGATTATCTCCGTAACACCATTGGGGTTTTGATCCATTTTATTTCAAGGAGGAAAAAATATATCACTGCTTTAGTACTTAACTAAATAAACTTCTATTTTTGGTAAATAAACTTCTATTTTCAGAATTTTGAACAAGATTTGCTACTTGATGATCTGTTTCACTTGTGTATTTTTATACTGCCAGACTGCTGCCTTCTGGTTTTATTTTTTGGATTTTTGTTTTTGTTTTGATAACATGACACATAATTAAAGTAGCTGAAGAAAAACGAGTATATTCTTAGCTAAACAAGCTGGGAATGTTGTGTTCTGACTCCGTGTGTTCACACTATATCTTTTCATGTGTTTAGTTAGGGTTCAGTGTACACCTGAGGCAGATTCCGCCTGTAGCCCGCTTGAGGCTCCCAGAGAAAGGAGGCGGTAGCGACGCTTGGTTTGGGGAACCGGGAGGACTCTTGCCGGGCGGCGCGTCCCTGGTGAACTGCAGGTGCTCCTTGTCCAGTATGATAAATAGCTGGGTACCCACTCTCCCTGGAAACTAGCATTCTCTTCTGCACCTGACGGGACCTGTTCCTGCAGAAGTGCCGGGCTGTCACAGCACAGGCCCCCGGGATCCTGACACGGGAAGGCTGAGGCAGTCATGCACTGAAAGTTGGTAATGTGCCTTCAGCCAGTGGAGACTTCGGCATTGCTAAGCCGCTTCACGTTTGGAGGGTTCCTTTGAGGGAAAACATCCACTGCCCAAAGCAAAGTGAAGCCTCCAGAAAAGCTACAGGGAAATACCGGAGTTGAAATTCCCCCCAAATCCTTTCAGGAGCCCCATTTCATTGAGCACATGGAGATTTCCCTGGGGGTGGGTGGTTCCCACTGGGCGCTGGCAGGCTTAGGACCCTGAATCCAAAGGAGCAGAGCTGAGTGCCAGCTTTAAGTTCCTTAAAGACCAACCCTCAGGAGGCAGTTTCTCAATCTAGCGAGATCATTTTTAACCCCTCCCTCTGAGCACTGCCAGCAGATGAAACCACCTCTGTCGTTCCCTGTGACCTGGGTCACCATGCTGCTCCCGTCCTGACCCCTTCCCCGTGGCCTGCACCCCCACCTAGTGTGCTGGCCTAAGCTGGGCCCCTTGTATGTACCCTGGCTGCATGAGGAGCAGGTGCTGGCCCCCGACCCTGAGGTGCACCCCCACCCTCTTGGGGTGCAGTCTCCAGTCTTGCTGGAACTGACTTCACCTGGGCCTCAGTCCTGCCCCACCCACCTGGCCACACCCAAGGACTGGGGGTGCATTTGGCAGTTCTCCCCCCGGCCTGGCACTGCACATCTTAAGTGGGAGGCGCCGAGACACCTGAGCGCTGGCAGCAGGCACACAGTGGTAAGTCAGGCAGTGGAGGCCTCGGTGACAGTGCCCTGCTTGCAAGCAGCTTGGAGGGCACTGGCCCCTGTGGCCACGCCCATCATCTCAGAATCTGAAGGCTGCTGTGAGTTGCAGGTCAGCCTGGGCTCCGCAGTGAGGGGAAGCTGGCTGGACCACACAGCCAGACCCGTGTGGGCCACAAGCAAGCCCAGGGTGTCTGTCTCGCTTACGTTTCTCCAGTAGCTGAAACAAAAGTTCTGATGCCCACAGTGAAGCAAAGAAAGGTTTATTTAGCTCACAGTTTGTGGAGGTTTCCGCCTGAACTCAGCTGGCTCCCAGACAGTGGCCTGGCACACGGCAACACTTGAGGGCAGCAGCTGGAGCAAAAGGGGGAATACAAGCCCCTTCTCCCTTATATTGTGCACGGGCCACCTCCCTTCAGGGCGGGTGTAGCACCCACAAAATCTCCATGCCCTCCTGCACAGGACGGGATGTTTATAAGAGAACCCTGGCTCCCTCCCAAGTCTGGGTTGCACTTCTCAAGTTGACCCAATGTATCAGACAGGCCTTGGGACACGTACTAGCAGTAGCCTCCTAGTCGGTGCTTGTAAAGCTCCCCTGGGGTTCTGCGTGCCGCTGTGCACCCGGGTGGGGGTGGTACCTGCTGTCCTGTGGGCGCTCGCTGTCGGCTGCAGTGTGGCAGGTGTTAACTTGCTGGGTTTTTGAGAGGGTCTCACTGGGAGGCACAGGCGTTCCTTCCTCCCCTCAGCCTGCTGAATGCTGGGGTTGCAGGCGTGCACCCCCATACGGGCCCAGCAGGTGCGCTCAGTCCGTAGCACTTGTGAGCAAGGAGAGGGCTCTGGGGACCTGGGGGCAGGGTGGGCTTGGCCAAAGCTGTGAGGACCTTGGCCAGTTGCTCAGGTTTGCAGGCCAGCAGGGGTTGGGCTGAAACCGGGCCAGGTCGCAGGCCAGTGTAGAGAAGCCAGAAGGCACTCAGAGTGCATGGTCCAAGCTCCGCATTGAGTGATGAGGACGTGGACTTGTCCCTCTACCTGTAGGGTCACAGTGGCAGAGAAGGCAGCAGCCAGTGTCCTTGCAGGCACGGTCCACTCTGCTCCTCTGCAGTGGACAGTGGCTCCTGCCCTTGTGGCTCCAGCTGCTTTGGGAAGACCAACCCTGCCAACGTCCCAGTCTGCCAGGTGGGCAGCAGGCAACACCCTGTAATGTGGGAGCAGGGGACACTGAGTTACACGCCTAAAAGGACACAGAGGAATCCCAGAAAGGGGCCCTGCAGTTCCAGCGCTGGCGGGAAGGTGGCAGCAGCGACCAAACCTCCCCTCTGCTCTATAAAAGCAGGGTTTCAGGGCTGGGCATGGAGCCCGGGGATGGCTTGTACTTCCTTAGCAAACCAGAGGCGCTGGGCTCAAGTCCCGGCATCAGAATGGGAGAAGATACCACCTACCCTCTCTCTCTAACTTTGTTGAGACAGCATCTTGCTGTGTGGCCCAGACTGCCCTCAAACTCCGAGCTGACCCGCTGGGATTACAGGTATGCGTCCCCATGCCCAGCCAGGAGGGGAAGATTTTCACAGCAGGCATTGTAAGTTCTGATTCGGGGCCTGGGGCACCGGCCTTCCCCTGCCAGGCTCCGCCCTCGGCTCCAGCGGCAGCCCGGGTTGGGGTGCTCTGCACCAGAAACCCCCTTTCCTGGGCTTCTCAGTCCCCGTGTTCCTGCTGCTGCCCTGGGAGCCCTTGACAGCAGAGCAGGGCGCTGGCCTCTCTTGGCTCAGGGACCTGGGCATTGTCTCCAGCTCCTCCTGTTCAGAGGGGCCAGGCTCGCGGGGCGACCCCAGCTACTCTGAACCTGTCTGGGGGAGCAGTCCAGACTTGCAGATGGGACCTGCACTGATCTGAATTACATTCCTTGTTTTGTGGCCAGGGCTCAGCCCTCTGCAGGGAGCTCGGTGGGATGCTAAGGACGGAGACCGCGCCCGCAGCGGGGGAGCCTCTGTCCACGCTGTGGACGCATACAGAGATGACTGCGTTATTTCCACACGGTCCCTTCAGTCCCTTTGTTCCTCCGAGTGCCCCTGACAGGCACCTCCTGACTCATCCAGCTTCGGCTTCGGGGAAGCTGAAGCGCTTTCCCAATGACCGCTCCCAGGCCAGGGCAGGAAACCCGACTACAGTGGCCCAGCCTCCAGCTAGAAGGCAGTGCCGGCCGGGGTCACTCTCCCCGTCCCCCCCACCCCACCCCACTCCGTCCCCTCCAGCAGCCTGAGCCGCAGAAAGGGCCGCTCGCAGGCTCTGAGCATTTCACACTCCTGGCCCCCCAGCACCCTTCGACCTCTGCCCTGGTGGGGCCTCTGCTGGTTCCTTTTCTGTTTGTTTGTTTGTTTGTTTGTTTGTTTGTTTTAGACAGGGTCTCACTATGCAGTTCAGGCTGGCCTGGAGCTCACTTTGTAGCCCAGGCTGGTTTTTAACTTGCAACAATCCTCCTGCCTCAGCCTCCCGAGTGCTGGGATTACAGGTGTGCAACATCACACCCAGCCTCTGCGGGTGCGGGCACAGGTAGCATGTGGTGAAGGGGGGTGCACAGGGAGTACCAGCTGCCCAGGAAACAGCAGAGGGGGTGACGCAGTCCAGCACTTGGGGCACAGGACTTGGAGACCATCCTGACCCTGCAGCACAGGGGTCCCTGGTCTCAAAGTCACACACAATAAGCTCCAGGCTGTGTGCAGTGCTGGAGCGCTTGCCTGGCCTGTGCTGGGCTCCAGGTTTTATCCACAGCACCAAACAAAAAAGGCAAGTTGTTCCTAGGTGACATGGTCTCAGGTCAGCCCTGGCACCCGACTAAGTCCGTATCCTGGCTGTACAGGGAAGCAAATGCCGAGCGTCATGTTTTTATTTTTTTGGTACCAGGAATCAAACTCAGGACCTCTCGCCCGCCAGGCAGACGCTGTGCCGCTGTAACCCCTTGTTCTGCAGCCCCAGAGAGACCAGACAGGAATACAAATGCACCTCCGTGTAGCCCCAGGCGACCTGGCTGGGATGCAGTTCCTCGGTGGGGCTGGGGCTGGGGCTGGAACCCAGGCCTAGTGTGCTGAGGCCCCCAGAAAGGAACCCGCGCCACCTTCAGGTGCACATGCGCAGCCCCCAGGAGCCTGGTGCACCATCTGTCACCCCGGGAGGTCTGGCCGCAAGCCCGCTCTGTCTCCATGGTAGATAAAGCCTCAGACAGACGGACAGACAGACAGCAAACAGTGCTGGGCCCGGAGCCAGCACGGCTCTCCCCCATGCCACGGTCTGTGCAGGCGTCCGCCCCCAGGCCGACCCCTGCACCCCGAGAGGCTCCATCCCTGTCCCTGTCCGTGTCCCCACACTGGGCCCCAGGATCCCAGCGTGAGAGCCAGCGTTGCCCCATGGCATCGTCTCAGTATCGGGGTGCGGCAGCGTGGGGTGGGGCGCGGGGTGGGTTTCCAGGCCCAGCCCTTGTTGGCACGATGCGTTGGCGACAGGTGTTGGTCCCGAGGCAGGGGTGGCAGGTGGCTCCCACACCCAGGACGCCGTGGGTGCCAAGTCGGCTCGGCCTTGCGAAAGAAGCGGCCTTCAGGGACCCAGGACGCAGGACGCAGGACGCAGGCTCAGCTGCGCTTTCTGCCCTTTCTGGAGAGAAGCGCGCCCAGAATCTTCTTTCCTCACGGTGTAATTCAGTTTTTTTGTTTTTTGTTTTTCTTTTTCTTTTTCAGTGCTGGGGCTCAAACCCAGAGCTCCATCCACACTAGGCAGGTGCTCTACCACTGAGCTACATGCCAGCCCCTAAAATCTGCCTTGTGGGGGGTGGGGAGATAAAAGTTTTTACAGTGAAACATGTTTTAAAGGTCAATTCATGCTGCCAATAGAGACGCAGGTCTTGTGATCCCAGCTACTTGGGAGACTGAGGCAGGCTGGATAATTTAGCAAGACCCTGTCTCAAAAATAATTTGAAAAAAGCCAAAGGCCTGGGACCCTCAGCCTGAGCACTTGCCTACCGTGCCGGGGCCCGGCTCCACCTAAGGACCACAGGAAAAGCAAAAGCAAGGTCGCAGCCTGTACTCGCCTGGTCTCAGGGCAGCCCCATGCGGCCACCCCGCCATCTGTCCGCACCCCATGAGGTCACTGAGGGTCGCCAGTGAGCAGCCACACCGTGCCAAGTGCGTAGCCCCCCACTGGGCCTGGCCCGGGAACCCCTGAGAGTTGCCGCCTCAGCGTTTTCCTTCCTGGCCTTGGCAGCGCCCAGCCGGGTCCTTACTCTCTGGAGTCCAAAGGTGGAGAAAGCAAAGGGCGGATGGTGGGACCTCAGCTCCCGTGCCACACCCAGGCCAGGCAGTGTGTGTGTGTGTGTGTGTGTGTGTGTGTGTGTGCGCGCACGCGCACATTCGTGTGTGTGCACATGTGCACATGGGGCATGGGGGGCCCTGCAGCCCCACTCTGCAATGGGGAGAGAGACAGAGCCCTTTGCTCACACGCATCGGGCTGGGGGGCCAGGGCCATGCCAGGCGGTGGCTGAGTATCTGAGAAGCCCCAAGACAGACTCCTGCTTTGTGGCTTGTCCTGTTGTCTGTCCCAAGGTGGGCAGATGCGGGTCACCTGGGACAGGGACCCCCGGCCACCTCTGCCCTGTCCCTAGGCCACTGCATGGAATGCTGTCACGCCCGGCTCCTCCTGGCTGTCCAGGGCTCTCTGGGCTCTCTGTTGCCCTCTGCTTTTCCCTGCTTTCCTAGCTCTGCTGGGTTGGAGGCAAACATCTCTGCTGTTTCCTAACCAGGACAGGAACGAGGTTTGTTTTGGTGGCTGTGGTCACTGACTGCCATGTGGAGACCGGGCCTGAAGTTGGACAGGGCTGGAAGGATGGTGGGCAAGCTGTCCTCCCAGCCCAGGAGCCCAGGAAGACACGGGGACAGCAACCACCACCCAAGTCCCTAGGTTGCTGGGGCTGGGCTCAAACTTGTCCTCCTGCCTGGAGCCTCCCAGAGTGCAGAGGCTACAGGTGTGCCCTGTCCATCGCACCTCACTCCCAAGGTCACTGACCAGTGTCTCCAGGGACTCCAGGGTGCTCCGGCCTCACCCCTGACCCCACGCACAGGAGGTAAAGCCAGGGCGTGCTGGGTGCAAGCTGTGGAGACTCAGGGTCTGCGGCGAGGGCCAAGGTGGGGCAGGAGTGACCGCAGGGCGAAGGGCGCTGTGGGTGGGTGCGGCGCCCAGCCTGGGAGCCGGGCGAAGCCCCCCCGGGTCTGACTAAAGGTACAACCGAGTCACTTTGGGCGCTGGCTCTGGGCTGGGGGCAGCGGGGACACAGTGACGAGCAGCAGAGGGTCCCTGGGAGGGGCGGTGAGTGTCTGTCGCTTCCACGGTGGCAGCCGGACCCCCAGGCCGACCCCAAGGCCCGAGGGGTGCTGTGGGGGTGCTCCCTGTCGTCCCCACTGCGGGGACCTCTGGAGGACTGCAGGGGGCGCCGCGGGCCTGGGAGCCCGGGACCCTGGGCCTGGATCCGCCCTCTCCGGGAGGACCTTCCCGCACGGCAGAGCCGGGCGCGGCCGCGAGGGGGCAGCAGAGGGAGGAAGCCAGCGGCCCCGGGCAGCCGGGAGGGCGGCCGGAAGCGGGGGGCGGGGAAGCCGCGGCTCCCCAAGGCCCCCTGTCCGCCCCTCTGGGGGTGCTCACTGGCACGCGCGCGGCTGCGCCTGGCGTGACGGTGACTCGGGGTGACTGGCGGGGTGGGGCGGGACTGCATGAGTGTGACGGTGACTGTGCGGGCGGGGAGCGGCCGGTGTCGCCAGAGAGGCGCGGTGGGAGGGGGGACCTGGGGCGCGGCCTCCGTCCCCGCCGGGCGGGCAGGGCGAAGTCCCCAGGTGTGTCCGGGAGGCGCAGGGAGGAACCCTGAACTGCACCCTGGCCTTCCCAGCCCTTTCGCGTAGGGCGGCCTGGGTGTAAGCTGCTCTGTGCCTCAGTTTCCCCACCTGTAGAATAGCAGGTGTAAGTCGGGCTACCTTCCTGGCGGTGTGCGCGTGTGCGTGAAGGAGCACGGCCCGCCTGGGGTGCATCTCGATGGTAGAGATTTGGCCCAGCACTCACAGGCCCTGGGTTCCATCCCCAGCACCCCAAAATTGAGTTTAAAACAGGTGTGCAAACTGGTGCACACCTGTAATCCCAGCACTGGGGAGGGAGGCTGAGGCAGGAGGATCGTGGCAAGTTCGAGACCAGCCTGGGCTACAAAGTGAGCTCAAGGCCAGCCTGAACTGCCCTGTGAGACCCTGTCTAAAAAAAGAATGAGAGGGGGGGGGCAGCCCAAGGGCCACTCACAAAGGTCAGGCCATGTCCCACTCGGGCCAGGCTTGCAGGTGCCCCGGGCTGTCGCCTGCTGACCCTCTGAACCAGCTCCTGCTTTGACTCATGTCCACCCTCCTGCTGCCACCACTGCGGGCAGCTTGGTCCAGGCTTGGTCCAGAGTATCGTATCCCCTTCTGCAACGCTGCAACGCCGACTGGATTTCGCGCCTATTTTCCTCTTTTTTGGCTGAGGACTGGGTGGAGCGCTCTCCTGTCACTGGGATAATTTTGAAACTACCGCCTTCCATGGGGAGCTGGCTGGGGTGGACTGGTCACCATGGAATTTCTTTTTTTAGTGTGTAAACAGCTGTGTTTCAGGCAGCTGCTGGCCCTGGAGCCGCTGGCTGAGGCCTCTGGGCAGTGTCCTGGCTTTCGGCTCCGCGGCAGGAAACCGGGAAATGTGCGTGGGAGACGCAGGTCCCCCTGGGTGCCCCTGGGTTCACTTACCCAGGTGGCCTCACCTGGGAAGCCCTTTCTGAGGGTCAGAGCCCTGCTGTCCAGGATGTCCAGAGTAGTGCAGGGTGCTTCTGGGGCCACCCAGAAGTCAGAGGGGAAAGTATTCCAGGGCCAGGTCACTGAAAAAACCCACTCCACAAACTATTGGGCGTTTACTGAGCGCGTGTCTTGTGCACGTTCTGAGCTCAGCAAGGGCTTCTTTGGCAAGGAGAGGCCAGCGCTGTGGCAGGGAGCACTGGTAGGAATTAGGATTGAGGCCTTGCAGGAGGCAGGAGCGGCCTGAGCAAAGGCACAGGGGTGCGTGCATGTGACTGAGCGCCTGTGGCCGGAATCCACCGAGTCCGCCTCACGTCTCCTGTGTCCTAGGTCCTCCTCTCGCCCGCTTGGGGCCCTCTGCCCTGGAGACAGAAATAACAATGACAGCTAACACTAACCCTAAGGCCTGCACGTGTAATCCCAGCCCTCGGGAGGCTGAGGCAGGAGGATCCCTGTAAATTTGAGGCCAGCCTGAGCTACACAGTGAGTTCAAGGCCAGCCTGGACTACATAGTGAGAATCTGTCTCAAAAAAACCAAAAGAGAAAAATAACTATAGCTAGAAAGGTCTCACTATGTAGTTCAGCCTGGCCTTGAACTTGGAGTGATCCTCCTGTCTCAGCCTCCCGAGTTCTGGGATTACAGGTGTACATCACGCTGCCTGGTACTGGATTTCTCTTACTCTGCATTTTGTGGGGGTGAGGGGGTCCCAGGGGTCTCAGCTCAACTGGAAGACATGATGATGCTTTGCATGGTGGTCCACGTGTGTCTCTCGTCACCTCCCTTCAGCTGTCCCTAAGCTTGGTGTCCAGGGCCCCCTTCACATTTCTTCGTTCCGGTCCCATTGGTGGCCGCCTGCCACACGCCGGGCAGCAGAGCCAGGCCGGGCCGCTTTACGCCCCCACTGCGCTTCCCAAGCGGCCAGCTGGAGTCCAGGGCCCCCCCCCCCAGCGCCAAGCTGCCTCCCTGCTGGCGCTGCCCTCCCTGGGTGCCTGTGACCCATGGGTCCTTGCCCACCGACCCCTCGGCCCCAGACGCCCTGCCCCGGAAGAGCCCCGCCAGCCAGGAATTCCCGCCCGGGAATTTCTCCAATATTCTCCAGCTGTTTCTGCTCTTCTGCGGTTTGATTGTTTCTCCCTCGGCCTGGCTCCTCCTTTCGCTTTCGGTACAGAGGCTCCAGGGCAGGAGGGCGGGGACCTGGCACTGGCCCTGGCCCCAGCCGGCTGTGCCAAGGGAGGGGACGGGGAGAGGGGGCCAGAGCTGGGGAGGAAGCAGGTGGAGCAGGGGTGGCCTCCAGGGTTGCTGGGGGCCCCCCCACCAGAGATGGGCATCTGTGCCTTGGGAACGTGACACATTAACCCAGTGACACCGATTGGCTTGTCAGATGCGCTGGCTGAAGCTAACAGAGTGGAGACCCATGGGAAAGGCACTGGGACAGGGCAGGTAGGGGAGGTTGGGGGACAGAGGGGACACTGAGCAGCTAGCGCATTGCCCCGAAAATAAGACCTAACTGGAAAATAAGCCCTAGCATGATTTTTTTCCAGAATACTCAGAATATAAGCCCTACCCCAAAAATAAGCCCCAGGTAAGACATCAGCCAGATGGAGGCATTCAGTGGGCCCACTGCAACCCATGAGGGGTGTATCAAATTATAAAATAATATCATTTTCTTTTAGACAGGGTCTCGCTAGGTCACCCAGGCCGCCTGGAATTCATGGGAGTCCGGGATTACCGGTGCTCACTGCTCCTGTCTCGTAAGTCTGCAGTTAACACTGTTTTAAAGGAAACTCTGCGAAGCCTGCAGGAGATTGTGACCTGGGTGAAGAATTCGTGGGACAAAATCACAAGCAGGCTCCGGGGATGGGGAGCACTCATTTGGGGACAGCTGTGTTGCTGGACAGGAGAGGTTGGGGCCGGTGGTTCTATGAGAAATGGAGAGGTAAGAAACCCAGGCTGAGCCAGGCGTGGTGGCTCACACCTGTGATCCCAGCTCTCTGGAGGCTGAGGCAGGAGGATCGTTGCAAGTTCAAGACCAGCCTGGGCTACAAAGTGAGCTCAAGGCCAGCCTGAACTGCATAAAGACCCTGTCTCAAAAAGATTAAAAAAAAAAAATCCAGGCTGGGATTCAGAGCTTGGAGAGTTGCAATGATGTCTAGAAGAAGGTGACCGTATGTGAGTCAGTGTGGAGTGTCATACATGGTAAATAAGACATCTCCCGAAAATAAGCCCTGTCTTGTCTCTTGGAGCAAACATTAACGTAAGACCTGCTTTAGCAGGAACTGACGACACCTGGGGACTGGGCCGGGAGTTCTCTACCTAGGAAGACTTTTTTCACTGAGCAGTTTGGCCAGGGGGAGACCGGGGTGATGAGGGCCCCTTGGTGAAGTCACTTCCTGGGCGTGACCCTGGCACCAGGGCACCTGGCAGCGACCTTCAGCTTCTGAGGCGGGTCCCATAAGTTAGAACAAACTTCAGTGCCAGGGCACGGGAAGGTACCCTAAGGGCCTCAGACCAGAGAAGGTCTACGTCTGTGTCATGTTAAAGAATTCGGGTGCACCTGGAATCGCAGCTAACCGGGGAGGCTGAGGCAGGAGGATTAAAAATTCGAGCCCCATCTCAAAATCAAAAAGATAAAGATGTAGCTCAGCGGTGAAACACCCCTGTGTTCATCCCCAAGACAGCAAAGTGAAAAAATAGAAGGGGTGCAGGATTCAGGAGAGCACTGGGCATTTTTAGAGCAAGACCTGATGTGTAAATGCAGCACCCTGGGAGGCTGAGGCAGGAGGATCACAGGTCAAGCCCAGCCTGGGCTGCTTAGCACCTTAGGGAGAGTCTGTTGCAAAATAAAAAGTAAAATGGGGCCCGGGGCGGGGTGGGGGGATGAGGTAGCTCAGCCGGAGGCCTGGGCACCATCCCAGCACCGCAAATAAAATCCCGCTCCGCTCCGTCAGCACAGGAAGCACTGGTCCAGCAGGAGCCAGCTGCTGTGGGTGGGGACCCCAGCCCAGCAGAGAGGCACAGAGCTGCTGCCCGAATTCTCCTCCCCGGTGTGGACTGAGCCCGGGCAGCCAAGGAAGGAGGGAGGGTCAGAGGGAGGGCACCTGCTGGACACTTTGATCACAGGGCCTTGTCCTGCCCGCCCTCGGCCCTTGGCTCCTTTTCCTGCGGGGGCCCAGGGGGGCTGAGGAGGGCATGGCAGCCCCTCCCCCCGGATGTCTGCAACCACCTTTGCCTCTGGGGACTTTGATGCCTGGCAGCCTGGGATCCGGCCCAGCCGAGGTGTCATCACCCTCCTTTCACAGCTCCGGGCTGGACCTGCGATGCCAGCACTCGGGAGGCTGAGGCAGGAGGATTTCAAGGTCAAGCCCAGCCTTGGGAATTTAACAATTTTTAGCCAGATGCTGGCTCATAAAAAAAAATAAAAAGGGGTTGGGGATGCAGCTCAGGGTGGAGATGCTGGGTTCAAGTCCCAGCACCAAGTAAAAAGGAAAAAGAAAACCGAAAAGCAGTAGGCATGTGCTCTGCCGCCAGGCTACACCTCCTGCCTCTTTTACTTTTTATTTTTAAAGCAAAATCTTAAAGTGCCCAGATTAGCCCAAACTGGGAATCCTCCTGCCTCAGCCTACTGAATGACTGGGATTAGAGGGGCTCAGCACCTGGGAGTTTATTAAGCTGCATCTGAACTGAATCTCTGGGGTGGGGCTCAGGCATCAGCATTTCATTTTATTTTTTAAAATTTAATTTAATTTTATTATTCTATGGCAGGCTGGGACCTGGAGCTGGGCTGGGGGTGGGTGGGGACCACAGCCCGGAAATGAAAGAACCAGAAGCAGCTGGGGCAGCCTTGAGTGGTGCTGTGGGGTCAGGCAGGAGTGTTGCTAGGGTCAGCAGCCTCAGCTGTCCCTGTATTCTGCCCTTGGGGTCCCTCATCCTCGCCTGCAGGACCTTCCCTCCTGCCTCTCAGTTTTCTTCTTCCTGGGGCCAACCCTCAACTTCACTGGTTCAATCAACAAACCCTTAGGGAGCCCCTCTTAGGCCACAGCCCTGGGGTCTGGGTGTCAGAGACGCAGAGAAGCAGCACCCAGGTTCCCTGGAAACTGTGCCTGACCTGGTGCTGGGCACGGTTATTTACAGGGGGGACACTGAGACCCAGGGGCAGATGGAGAAAGAGCTGGTGGACAGTGCCCTGTGGAGAGTCCTGTGGGATCCGTAATTCATTTCATTAACTCGTTCTTCCTTTAAGCCTTTAGCCAGCCGGGCTAATTGTGCCTGCAGTCCCAGTGACTCGGGGGGCCGAGGCAGGGGGATCCCTTGAGCCTGGGAGTTCAAGGCCAGCTCGCACAGAATCACACAACCCTGTCTTTGAAAAGAACAAATGGACTGGAGGACTGGGTGGGCTGGGGGACTGGGGGACTGGGTGG
>PVLA01013368.1:0-37357 GCA_004027455.1 Hydrochoerus hydrochaeris
TATAATAATCTTTAAGAGCATCACCTACTCTTTCCCATCGTTTAGTATCAATGGAGCCCTCCGGAGGGAACCAGGGGCACACCTTATGTATAAATTGAAAATACTGCAATAAATCTTTAGTTTTAACCTTTATCCCTCTCGCTTTGAGGGCCTTACTAAGGCCGGCAACGAACAATTCGTGTTCACTTAACGCTTGACCTATGTCGATTACGTTCACTTACTGTGATTCGGACGAGACGTCAGGCAGTCGTCTGTACAGATCACAGGGACGGAGTCCCCCAGGTACCATGGCCATGGCTTTTCCTCTGTGAACGATCCTCGCTGACCTCCTCGTATTGGGGCTCCACGCTGGGCGCCACTTGATCCGGCCTGTGGACCAATGCATGGGTTTTCCCCTAGAGGAAGGAAAACGGGGCAGGGGCAGGGTGAAGAGAGAGAGACGGAGGCAAGTTGAAGTTTTCCAATCAAACCTCGTTTATTGAGGAAGTGTCCCTGGCTTATAAAGAAGCGGGGACAGGAAGTTACAGATGGGTCACTGTCATTTCTTGGGTGGGGCGAAAGGATCCTGGGAAATGTAGGCCGACGCACTGGATGCCCACAGGAGGGAGAGATGGAGCGACAGCCATGAAGCTATCATGCTGCTCCCTACAGTTAACAGTAACTCCAAGTGTGCATAACCATGAGTTGTGAAAAGTTGACAATCTTTTTACACAATAGGATGACAGTTCACAATATAGGAACACAAATATTTTCTTAATTATGATTCAATTATTAATTTTAATGATTTATTATTCTTGAAATAAGAAGTTTTTAAAATGATTAAGTTGCTTTTATCTCCAGAAAATAGATATTGTGTTTTTTATAGCTCTTTCTGAACCTTTTTTTTGTACTGAATTTACCCCATGGCTTTATAGAAACAAATTTTCCATCTGCTCTTAAAAATGTTATCTTTCCCTCCTACCCATCCTTTTCTAGTCTCTCAGACAAATTATATTTTGGAAATAAAATACAGACTATCTTGCTGAAAGCAGTTTTCTCAGACCCTGTTTCGTATATAATTATTATTTTGTTCTTGTTAATGCATCTTAACATTTTCCCTTTGTACTTATAGTATAACATTCGATGAATGATTTTAAAACCATTCTAATCCTATCTATATTAAAATAATAAAATTTAAACACACAGTCCAAAACTTTCCACGAATTTCCTGAGAAGAAAATCCCTCAGCTGTAGACCACAGTGTTCCTCCTGCAATCTCTTAGAATTTGTTACCAAGGGTTTTTTGTTTATTATATCAATATAATTTCTCTATTGTAGCATCTCAGATTTAGTACTGTGGAACATTTGTCAGTAAAGCAGCTTCAATTTCTGTTTTTCTCTGCAGTTCAAAATTCTGCACTAACCACACAACACAATAGGCCTTTTTTATCTGTTGAAAATAGACAATATATAAAAAAGACTACCACAGCCCATGTACTCTCTCCCTTTCTTTCTCTCTTTCTCTCTTTCTTTCTTTCTTTCTTTCTTTCTTTCTTTCTTTCTTTCTTTCTTTCTTTCTCAAATTGAATCCAATCTGTTGAAAACAAATTCCACTGAGAAAGTAAAAATCAATGATAAACACAAGGCAAAAAATGTTACAGGTTTGTGTATTTCTTAGGACATACAATATCTATTTTCTGTTTGGGGACAGTGAGAGCTTATTTACCTTTAGAGAGATAATGGCACATTGTCAATAAAAATTTTAAGGTTTCATTATTTTTGGAGCAGTTTCAGGTATAGAGCAAAATCGTGAGGTGAAAGAAATGTCTCACATCTGTCCCCACAAGTACACTGACTCTCTCACTACTGTCATCTCATCCCTGAGTGGTACGTTGGTGACAGCAGATGAATCTAGTTTGAAAGATTATTATTATTGTTATTATTATTATTACTCAAAGTCCCTAGTTCGCATTACTTACTCATGGTGGTGTGTGTTCTATGACATGCAGTGACTTGGATGGACCGTTACAATGTAATGCACAGTATCCTCGCTTTCCTAAAAGTCTTTTGTGCTCTTTCTCTTCCTCCCTGGCTTCCTCCCTTCATGCCCAGTGCCCCAGCCTCTGATGGTCCCTCTTCCTTTTACTCTCTCCATGGTTTTGTCTTTCCCAGAATATTACTCAGTTCAAATTAAACAGTATTAATGACCTTTGCAGACTGACTCCTGTCACTTAATGTATATTCATTTAATTTCTGTGCATGGTCTGTATTGGTCAACTTTCACACTGTTTGCACAAAATTCCTCACAATTTAAAAGAGGAGACATTAATTTGCTCATAGTTTAAGAAACTTTAGTCCATGGTCAGCTGGCTCCAAGTCAGTAATATCAAAGCAAAACTGTGTGGTGAAGAAAGGCAGCTTCGTCCTTGATGTCAGGGATGGAGAACAGGGGGAGCGCGCTGGAGAGAAACACACTATGAGCCAGCAGTAGTCCTCAGTGTCAGCCTCCGTGCCTGCTGGGACACACTTGGAATTGTGCTTTACTAATTTCTCAAATCAGTTAAACTTAAAACCAAAATCAATCACAACAAAGCTGCCTTCATTGCTCATTGCCTTTTAGCCCTGAATACTATTCCGTTATCTTGATTTACAGCTTTATTCATTCTCCTATCTTAGTTGCTTCCAAGTTTTTGCAAGTGTAAATAAAACTGCTCCAAATGTTTACATACAATAGCATTTTTACTCAACCGCTCATACCTGTTTGACTGTTTCTCCCAGCTTCTTTTAGAATTACTTATTCTGTGTTGACTGTGATAGTCTCATCACTGCTCAGCTGCCCTCTAAGCCAGGGAAGCAAGCCAGCAGCAATATGGAGAGCACTCTTTCCTTCAAACATATCTGTCTCTCGCTTTTGATCACTTCCTACTGATTCTTCATTTCCCTAGCATGTGGATGGAGCTGATCCCTTTGGAAAAGTTGTGTCCAGAGAATTTTTCTCTCTCTTACTGGTATTATTCATGAAAACACCTTCAGTTGTCTCATTTTATACCTTTCAAAGTTATTTTTGATGTATAATTCACCTATTTAACTTCTTTAAAGTGGGTGATTCAGTGCTTTTCCTAATAGACTCAAATTTCATTCTGCCCTTCTCTGTCTTTATCTCGACTCTTTTCTCAGTGTTGTTGTCTTTTACAACATCTTTCCCCTTGGAATTCATAGTCTGCAACCTGGCATTTTGGCCATACTTTGCCTCTCCCCCATTGCTCTAACCGAATGCTGGCTGTCTGCTGAGAGTGTTAACAGATTTCCCATTTTCCTGTTCCCACCTCTTCAGTGTAGGGGACGGGGATTACAATTCTCCACTGAACAGTTTCAGGATCATGGCTGCTCCATCCTTATGTTAAAAGCATCTGCTTCGTTGAGCATTACTCCAGTGGGCTGTTCCTATTCCCTCAACTCCTCAATTTTAGTTGCTATTATATATCAAGTTTTTTACAACTCCCCCTCATTTACTGCAAAGTGCAATTCCTAGAGTAGATGGGTCATTTCCACTCTGAATTCTGCCACATTCTGGCTGACTGCCATGTCCAAATGGACTCCATGTCTAGCACTATGCAAGGCAAGCTCTTGTTTTCCAATATTAAACAACCTGTGTGATTGCACATACATTATATTTTCACCATTTCACTTTTTACAGAGAATATTTCAAGACTATCATTCTTCATTTTTTTTCAAGTACATAGTCAATCACCTGTTCAATTCCTTCTTACTGAATTTTTAGTCAGTGTTTCAGAAAAAAAAAAAAAACTAATGCAGAGACAAGTTTCAACTTCTTAGTGCCATATTAGGAAGTTTTCTTTTCCCTTCTTAAAAAAAGTAGTCTTTCCTTCTGTCAAAGGTTTTGTCTGTTTAATTTCTCACATGATAGTGATGTTGACCCTTTTCATTATTCTGACTTTCTCATATTTTACGCTTGTCCATTCTTCTGTGGTGTATGTTACTCTATGTTTAAAAAAAGTCACATATGGGACAGTGTGAAACACAACTTGAAACCTGGAACATATAAAAATCTGCCTCAAATATGTGCACCTTTCACTATCTATGCACCTGATGTTTCTATTTCATTGCAAATTTTATTTATTCTCTATTTCAAAAATTGCCAGTTATTACTTAGAGTATGAAAATCTCAATTTTTCATCCACTGTAGTAATTGAAACTATTTCATTCTATAATATGCACCTTTACTAAATACAGTTGGAACTTTGTTGATTTTCAGCCTTATTTACTATACTTTTGAATAACATTTGAACTATTGATTCCTTTTTGTGAGACACTCTTCTGGACACTATTTGGTATTTTCAACCATTTATTACATGCTGTTTCAAGCTTAATTAAATACCACTTCTAGACATTTATTACATACATTGTAGGTTGCAGGTTTATCACATAAGGCTGTATTGTAGCATACAAAAAATTGAAAATCAAACTAATTCAATCACTAGACTTGATGTGCTGGATCACATAAAAAAACAGGCACAAAATAGGGCTTCTTAGAGTGATACTTTCATATCATGTTGAAATAGTTCCATCAAACATCTTGATTTTTTTTGGTGTCTTAATCACTCACTGTTTTATATCACAGTACTTGTTACCTTCATTTTGGTTTTATGTAGGATGTTGTACTGCGTAACCCTAAGAAAATCTGGTCAAGGAGATTCCAGAGGTAACACAGTGGCTGAGTTCTAGCATAGCATGAGCAAAGCCATTTTCAATTTCAAGTTCCACAAAGTAAAACTGGTTCAAATCATACATTGAACTGTGAAACTCACGTTGTCACATTGTGTCAGTCAGAGAAACTAATCTATTCCTACCAAAATAGAAAAGATTTCTCTTGGTCAGAAGTCTCATATGTACTGTTGTCATTTCTTAATGACTGTGAGGAATAAAACACTGATCTTTGCCCTGACTGTTAGTACAACCAGACCAGCTAAGTCAGAGAAAGCTGACCTGTCAGGTGTGGATACAGCCAAATCCACAGAACCCAGCTAAGAGGGTGGGGCATTTTTCTAAAATGCAAATTTAATCATTTTTTGTCTAAGTAAAGGTAAAAATATACTTAGAAGTTTACAAAATGATTCCGCATCTAGGTTTCACTCTCAGAACATTTTGATACTATGAATTGCTTCTGGATAGTAACATCTATTCCTAATTTTAAATGATTAAGGTGAAGAAGTATGTGCCAAATTGTGTTATCTGCCCAAACTTTTCTCCTGATCTCCAGAACCTACAACTTATTGAACCTTTTATCAAGAAACTTTACTTGAATGTCCTATTGACAGTATATTAAACTTTTGTTTTGCACCCCCCAAATCCCATATTTTTAAGTCCATGAAAAAAACAAATTGAGGAGGTGAACAAAACAGCTGTCTTTAAAGCTTTTGATCAGACCTGGCTCATGCTAGCTGTGCTCACCTTCGTATCACCAAAAGCAGACTGAGGCTCACAGTTCTCAGAAAAGGAATCAAAAGTTGGTATTTGCAAACAATGCAAAATTATCATATACCTTTTTCCAAAGAAGGAGATATGAGCACTATATTATCTAATTTATTTGTGATATAAAGGATAAATCATTTAGACCACAAGACTATCACAATCTCTCTGGAACATTCTGTGGTGGTAAGAATAATTTAAGACATGTATGTTTCAATAGGAGAGCCATTAATCATAGTGGTTATTGAAACTTGAATCATGGGTCATATAATAAGAACTTAATTGAATAATGAATTTAAATGAGCACATGTAACTCCATTATAGAATAATAAATTCTCTAAACCCCATTCCATTTTGAAATTAAAAAAAAAAAAAGACTCAGTTTTTTGTAGTTCTCCTGTTTGCTATTTCCACTGTGCTTATTATTATTTTTTGGTTGGATGGAATAAATTTAATTTTGGCCACCTTGGGATATTTCTGCTACCAAGTTTCTAAGACAGTTTCTAACTCTCAACACATTGTATAAATCCTGTTTGTTTTTGGAGGATTTGTTAAACTCTTAATATTTTTATGTTGCAATCCGTGTAAGTAGCATCGCTTCCATCTTCTGTCACTTTACCAGAAATTGAACTCAGGGCCTGGCACTTGTCAGGCAGATGCTGGGATGCCAGGCTGTATCCATGGCCCCTTCTGGCACTGGATTAGCTTTTGCTATGATCAGCAGCTGGTGGATTTCTGCTGTAAACAAAAATGTTTTTGTTACCTACCTAAGGATCTGTGTTTTGGCTGTGCTTGGCCTGGTTTGATAATGTTCAGGTGGACTTAGTTCTAAACTGCAAATGAATTCTGGGCTTTTCCATAATAGGATTCAGGATAAAGGACTTACATTTACTTGGAGCTTAATCTTTTTCGTAGCAAATATGGCACTTGGAAAATAAAAACAAGTATATGTTCTACTGTGCTCACATTCATAGGTCAAAACAACTCTTATGATTAAAGCCCCAAGACAATTCATAAAAGGAAACATAGCTTACTCAAAGTGACTCAAGGTAAGAATAGAGAGAAAAGCAATAATTGTGAATAAACAATAAAACTTCAAAATTGTGTGTACAAGTGGTGGGTTTCTTTGTGCTGCAGAAGAGAAAATACCTAGCAGCTATTTTTGCCCTTTCCTTTGGTATCACAAATCCTACTGAGTGCCCTGTAACTTCATCTGCCTGGATATATTTTATTTGCTCTCTTTTCTTTCCAGAATTCCTGGATGTCTGACAAGGAAATAAGACATCATTTCTCAGACCAACTCAACTTGACCCTCTTTTTATGTCTCAGTTTCTTCAGGCCAGGAAAGTAATATTAGTTTTTTGTTTTTTGCTTTTTTTTACACTTCAAGTCTTCCAAGTTTCTATCTCATTGTCACAAAGCCTTAGATTTTTAAGTACTGAAAGATCAGACAAAACTTACACATTTTTTCAGCTTTTGGCTTTACTCTATCGATATTAAAAAAAAAAAGAAACGTTATTATCAAATTGAAACCTGAAGAAGCAAGAATATTTCAGGGGAAAATGAAGTGGAATATCATTTTTAAAACTGTCACTTTCCAATTATATTTTAAGAGAACTTTTATCTCACAGTTCTTCCTTTTGTTGTCATATTTAAATATGTATTCTTTACTTATTAACTATTAGAGGTAGAATTTATATTAAACAAAATACATAAAAAGACAAATGTTTATTGTCATCATATATATATATGTATATAAAATCATAATTATTTTGAGAAATGCAGGTACTTTTTGAGGTAAAATAATCAAATGAATGTCAAAAAGATTAAACAGTCTGTTCGAGTTTATGCATATGGGTAAAGGCGAACTCATATTTTTTATTTCAGTCATAGCAGTGACAAGTTACTAGGAGTGAAAATAGTATAACTTCCTCCTCTATGAGCATAAAGCTAAAAAAAATTTGCCAAATGTCAAATATATTATATTCTTCTAGCTCTCCATACCAGAATAGAAGTTAAACATTCTCTGATAATCATTACTTTAACAATCCTCAAAATCAAAGGAAGTTAGAATTACTAGCATAGACTTTGTGCAAGGTCAAGGTTTCTATCCAACATTGCAACAAAGTTGAACGCTAGAGCTTTTTGTTTATTAATCATTTTGTTCTTTATTCTGTGTCATTGGTGAAAGAGCTAGTATTATATACCATGTATTATGCACTACAGAGTAAAAGTGTAATTTAAATAATTGTAAGAGGATTCATATTTTTAACAGAGCACAGAAGAAAAGAGAAATAATAAGAAGTAAAAACTCTATGCATGAAATTTGACTTTTTATTTCTTATAACTTTTTCTGCATTTAGGTCTACTGGACTTCATTGTCTAGCTTAAAAAATATCAAAGTATTTTATTGTTTATCTTTTGTTACATCTGCTTACATTTCTATTTTTCATGTTTAACTAAGTCTTACTTTTCTTTCTTTAATCTATCATCAAGGAAAGAATGTATACCATAGACAGACACTGATGCCTCGTTCCAATGAAGGAATTCTAAGGCGTTCCCAATAAATTCATTCCTTTTTAACTGTAACTAGCTAATCCACCATACTGATGTTATATATTCCTCAAGTACTGAAAGTCAGTTTCTACAAAGATGAATTCATTACATTGCTGTGCGTCTGCACTGTGGTTTATCAGTACTATGAACACCAAAGGTTTTTGATTAGAGATCTTCTTTAAAGCAATTTTGGAAAAGAGGAGAATAGGGATGGATAATAAATAATGATAGCTATTTGGAGTAGGAAATCAAAGACAATTTCCACTTGTGGAAATCCTGAGCCTTACTCTTCAGTCAGCGGTGGTGGACCCAAACAAAGACTCTAAAGAGTGCAATTTGATAGCCGAATTCTATCCACCCATGGCACTAAAACTGGAAATCATAGTATTGTGACAGTGAAATGTTTCCACAATACTATGAGCTATAAATCAATTTTGTATTTTTCCAAGCCATCCTATTAAATTGCTTGCTGGCTGATCTACTGTGAAAATTATTAACAAATGTAAATAAATCCCTGCTACTCTGCACTCTAAAGCACACATTTTGAGCTCTTGTTGTGAGAAAAAGGCTCGACTGCACACCAGCACCTGCATTTGGGGCCATCTGCCTTTGTAACCTTTACTTAGCAATCCTACTTTAAAAGGCTCTGCATTTTGTGTCTCCACAGCATGTAATTTCACATTGGCATGCCTGTCTTATTCAGCAGCCCTGGACTTGTAGTATTTATCAGCTTTACCTGGTCTTGAGGAAGCCCACAAAGATCAAGATTCTTCTCAAGCTTCCAATGACAGGTACCAGAAAACCACAAAAATTACATTTTAAACAATTATCCCAAATAGAAGCACAAGCTGGATTAAAATCTGCTCCAGTGTACAGGCACTTTACAGAAAAAAAGGAAAAATATTTATGCATTTTCAGAAAGTAAAAAACCTATTTCTTAATCAGTATTGTACACTACTTTCTGCTACTATTAAATTTCAATTTCTATTTTGATGTTGATTAGATAATATGACTAAGATTTAACATCTTCAAAGTCATTATTTTTCTCTAACCCCTGATAATACTGCATCATACACAAGATTATGCAAAAAAGAAATTCAAGTGTCAAATTGTTTATTTCAATATATTCAACATCCAGATAAGTTTCAAATCTTATTAACTTTTTCATTTATTCATTAAAAATCGATTCATATATTTATTGATTAACAGTATGTCAGGGAATGTCTTGACAATGGATGTTCCGCAGAAAGTGAAAAAGTCGAAATATTTGCCTGTATGCTTTTAAAGCAATTTTAGCAGGGGACAAAGAGGTTGAAACACTGGAGAATGAAGAGAAATGTCTGGTCCGTCAGTTTTCAATATCTGTCTTGGGTACAGGGAAACTAGGAGCTTAGGGAAATACAGTGAAATGTTAGTTTTAAAGTATGAGCACTGTGTTTAAAGATTATTCTCACCATATCAAGCTAGACTTTGGGTGGCAAAAAGAATTTTTCAAAGGTGCATTCTGTAATCTCCTTACCTGGACAATGTAGGAGGATTGAATGTGGCTAAACTGGCGGATATGTAAACTTCTTTTGACTTAATAAATATTTCTGATTAACAAATTCTAGGAACTAAATAGTACAAAAAAATCAAAGAATTTTTGACCTCAGCATCTCATCTGCAAAAATATGATGTCTTTTGTGAAATGTGAAAGAGTTCCACCACCTCTTTTTTTTTTTTTTTTTTATCGGTACTGGGGATCGAACTCACGACTGTGTGCTTGCAAGGCGGGCGCTTATGCCGCTGAGGCTAAATCCCCAACCCAAGAATACCTTCTGTCAGCCACTCTGAATAAAGGAAGATCAAGAGATTGATATTAGACATGTTGAATTTATGATATCACTTATATTTTTCCAGTTTTCAACTATGACTAACAAGTTTCTATACCGATTTGTGTGTGAACATAAATTTTTACGTTGCAATAAATATTCAAGTATAATTGGTGTGATACGTGAAATGTGCCAAACCATTTTTCAGATTGACTACTATTTTACAACCTCTGCTAGCAAAGGAGGAGTGATGCTGTGTGTTCATGTCTTTGCCTGATCTGATGTCATCACATTTTTTACTTTATTCTGTGCAGAAATTCTATAAATACTCAACACCATGAAGCTTATGGAATGTGCACATTTCTGTAAGCTTAGTGGTGTTGCAAATGTATCAATTTTTATTATTTGCATAGCAGTTTTGGTAAAATATCTGTTCTTTGTGTGCCTTCTTTCTAGTGTTTTTATCTGTTGATTTTGGAGACTTCTTTGTATATTCTCGAAACCAATATTGGTTAAATGTGTAGACATTATTTTCAGTTTATCTTTTCATCCTCATACCCAGAATTTTGCAAACAATTATAAAATTTATTAGTTTGAGTTAATTTTTGCATAGATATGAGATTTAAGCTGATCTTTCTGTCAAGCCATTTGCTGCAGTCCCATTTATTGGATGAACTGATCTTCCACTCAAGTTACGGCTGCATCTTTGTCAAAACTCAATTAAACAAATTTTATTGTTTAAATTTTATTTAAATTCTTGATTCAGTATCATAGATTTATGTGTCTATTTTTCTACCAATACCACACTGTCTTAATTTGGGGTAAATGATTCTCCACTTTATTTTGTTCTTCATGAAAATTACGTGAGCGTCTCTAGGTCCCATTCACTGATGTATAAATTTCAGCTTTCCCCTGTCTACAATAATTGTACTGGTGTTGTTATCAATTTCACTAAACTTTCACTCAAACTGGAGAAAATTGGTGTCTTTACCATGTTGAATTTTCCAGTCCATAAATGCAGTGTATTATTTCATTTACTTAGATCTTCATTGGTTTCTTGTTCCCAGTTTATATCTAAATAATTCCATTCAATTTTCACAAATATATTTTATTTTATGAAAATAATATTTTACTAATTTTTATTTCAGCATGTCTTTTTTTTTTCTTTTTTTGGTGATACTGACGATCAAACTCACAGCCTCATGCTTGCCAGGCAGGTGCTTATGCCACTGTGCTAAATCCCCAGCCCAACATGTTCATGTTTAACACATTCACAATACTAAAGCACCTGATATTTCTGTCGTTCCTATATTTTGTGACCTGGCTAAAGTTACTAATTAGTTCTAGAAGTGTTTTGTTTGTATTCCTTTTTTTTGCAGTGTCCCTCGAATTTCTGTAAATAGTAGCTATTTTATTTTTCTCATGACACTATGTTTTTTTTTATTTCTTGATTTTGTGTATGATTAGACTATCAAAGCATAGTATTAATGACTCAAGTATGAGAAGTGAGCACAAGTATTGTACATATACTTGCCATAAGCAATCAGAATTTCATAAGAGAAAGTCTGTATTTTATTAAATTATTAATTTCTTTATTAAGTAAATATCCATTTCACTTCTAACTTGGAAAGAGATGTTGCCATGTGTATATTTGGACTCTGTCAAACTTTCTTTGCCTGTCAATTGATAACTATGTGTTTTTCCCCTGTTAGATTATCACTGTGAGTTACACTGAATGTTTTAAAATTTTTGAATAAACTTCCCATGAATGGAAAACTCCCATTTTATAAGTTACAGGATTTAGCTAGCTAATCATTTTTGAAATTTCATTCAATTTTGTGAGATAGAATGTTCTGTCATTGTTTTTTAATTTATTTTACTTGTACTTGATTTTGCTGTCCAGGTAATTTTGTCTCATGAAAATCATCTGGGAGAGGTTTTCATTGTTTCTCTTTTTAAGAAGAAAATTTATAAATTTGAGATTAATTCTTTAAATGATGGAATTTTGTGCATGAAAATACTTGGGTCTTACGAATGATTATGGAAGAAATTTTAATGATATAACCAATGTATATTATGATTATAGCACTTTTGCATTTATCTACTTAATCTTGACAGGTCATAGCATAGTTTTTGTTTCCAAGTATGAAAATTAAGCATCTTTGTCAATGTGATTAGCTTGGGAGGCATGCACTGATTTCTCGGGGTATGTGTCAGGATGAGTCACGGAGGCATGACCTTGGGGATCTAAATCCAGGCTCTGACCCCTTCCCCTCACGTGCACTCACCCTGCAGTGCTTTTGGCTGTGATGAGTTGAGCATCATTGTTCCACCAGGCTCTTCTGCTATTCCATTCTGCCTGGAGGTCACCTGACAATTAACTGAACCCTTTGAATGCATAAGCCAAATGAATCGTTCTTTAATATTATGAATGTTATTTACTTTGCATTAATGATAGAAAATTTGACTAATACAAAATTAATGGTTCCAGAGAAGTGAGTTTATAATTCTGACTATACCTTTTCTGGTGGCTATGAAGCTTTGGAATGAACAGTTTTTTCAGGAGTATTTTGAAAGGTTTAGGCATGCAGTCTAGAGAAACCATAGAGTACTGTAGACAGAACCTGATGAGTACTCTATATTAAGAATTCAGAAGATAACGTCAGGTGTATGAGAATTCAGATAGGAACTTTAATGAGTTTAAGGACTAAGGGCTAATTAATTCAGTAAGGAATATTTCAAGGTAGGCCAATATTGAGTTTGAAATATGGATACTCCTGGAAGTTTTTAGACAGATTTGTGGTGAGACTTGGGAGATAAGCAAAACAGAAAAATTTGAAGACTAAATTTTTACCAGAAAAGAAGTATGTGTAATTGGGGGCCAAAGAAGATGTGGTTGATAAAGAGATCAGTGCTATTAAAAATAAACCAAATACTTTGAGTGGGTTCAAAAGAAAGATATCTTGAAGGCATCTCAGTTCAAGCTCAAGGGTGCAAAGTTGTTAAATTTTCATTTGAGAAGATAAGTCCTGGGTTATCAGTTCAAGTAGAGGCATTCAGGAAATGATTTACTGGGATTCATTTCACCATTCTCAGTGCTCCAGCCACTGAGAGGCCACTGCATCCATGTTCCAAGGTGACCTTGTTACTATTTGAAGTGGTAGCAGACCTAGGCATTTTGTATGTAATGCTGATTATTCAGGCATAAGAGTATAAGAGTTATGGAGTCAAAGAGGCTTCCATTCAGATTTCAAGAGGAGTTGTAGGAGACAAAATGTGACATGTCCTATAGAGGTGGGTGTGTGAAGTTGTGGAAATGAAGCCAGAGGTAGATGCCAGGAATATAGACCATTCCTCAAAATTGCTACAGGTTATGAGTAGAGTTACTATGTGGGTAGCAACCAGCAAGGCAACCCAAGTTGCCTCCCAACTTAGCCACCCAAGTCTGCAGAAACTCAGTTTACCATGTGTTCTAGATTTTGGGTGTGAAGTTATAGGATTTAATGTTTGCCCTGCCCTTATGTTTGGTTTGGTTCAATTGTTTCCTTTTTTCACGTTCCTCCATTTTTGAAATGGAAATTTATGCCGTACCATTTTTATTAGATTTAGAGCATGATTTTTGAATATTCAGGTATGTACAACTAAGAGTTTGCCTTGAGTCTCAGAGATTTTTGACTTACACTTATGAACAATCCTGAAAACAGTGAATGTTTTGAGAGGGTGTTGGTATAATTTTGATTGTTTGTGAGATAATTATATCATGTTACGTAGAAGTCTAATCTTGTGTTATTTACCAGTAGGCATGGCAAGGGCTGAAATGTGATGGTTAAATTTACCTGTCAACTTGATTGTCTTGTCACCCATGTAAGAGATGAATAAAGCACGCTTCTGGGTGTTTCTGCAAGAGTCATGAAAGGATGAATTTGTCAGTCTGCATCTGCTTTCTGACTCCTTCCTCCCTTGCGCTGTTCCTCTGGTCTGCTTCTTGCCACCATGGTTTGAACAGGCTCCTCTTCCATGTCATTTCTACCTTGAAGCCAATGGACCATAGACTCAGTTATCTGAAATGTGAGCCAAATGAACCTCTTTTCCTTTACATTGTGGGTGCTAGGTATTTTCTATATTATTAAATGTATTGTATTAGCATTCCCATTGCTAGTTAAAGGGCTATGGACTAATTAATCTGGCAGGGGAGATGTCACAACAAATCAATATCGAGGCTGAACCATGGGTACTGCTGGAAGCTTTTGGACCTATAATACTATGCCTAATTTGTTCAATTTATGGACAAAAAATATGCCCATAAAATATTTTGCATTGTACATTTCCTCAACACTTTTTAATCTGTATTCTACTGAGTTAGGTCATTATATATCTACCAGTGACCCCATAGGCACAGAGTCCGTGTTGGCCAGCAGACCCAACTGTTGAGAAGACTAGATGGATGGAATGAAGAAAAATGAGATAAGTTATGTAACTCAGCATTTGTTCTTCAACTTATCTGACTGCAGAGAACTTCAGAGAGCAATAGCTGAATTCTGCATCTGCCAAGGCTTGACAGAAGCTGTGTTAGCAGCAATCTTTCCAAGAATGTCATATGTTTTGATTTACTGTTATGAAATGTGGCAGCAGTAATAGGAGCTTCCAGTTGGCTTTTCTTACCACCATAGCTATCAACCCATAAAGGCATAGAATGAATACAGGCATTCCCAGTTACCAAGAATGTCTGTTACCTCTGTCCATTCCAAAAATGAGAAAATAATTGGAATATTTCAAGCACCCTCTTGTCCCTCTCTGACACTGAAGCTGGATAAACTCCATTAATCATCTCACCTTCATAAGTCCTTAATCTGACTGGAGAAATGTCAGTGCATGTTACATCTCAGAAACTAATGCCAATTCAGAGACAGTGTCTACACTATATCCTGAATATATAAGTGTTTTCCTTTCTTTAATGTGTAGCTAGTTGTGTAAACAAACAGGCACCTTTGCAGAAGTATAAGGGTTAGATTTGAATGTAAAATTTTGGAATTTAAGCAAGGCCCTTCTCAAGGGAAAACTGACTTTCTCTTTGTTGAAAAGGCTATGGATCCCTGAGAAGGCTCGATTCAGAGACTTGTGGAACAACCACAGTCTTGTATTTTAGTGATGCAATTCATACTTCTATGTATCAGACCTAGCACATACCTTCTTACAAAGTCAAGCAAAAACTAGTGGGCAGTCCATCTATCTATTTCAGTCCTAGCATCATCATTATAAATTATCCAGTGTCAAAAATATCCCTTTCTTTAGTTTTTCTGATAAATTAGTAGGCTTTTCTGCTCATCAGAATCTCATGAAATTTTCTATAACAATGAAATACTGTTACTCGGCCCTTGCTTAGATCCCATAATTTGAACTGAATATGTTTTGCAGTCATTTTTGACTTGTCAAGAAGGACCACTATGAGGCTTTCAATACACCAGTAGAAAGAACATAAAAAACATGATCATAAACAGTGGCAGGTTAAGAAGTGATACAGGGGAATAAAGTTAATTAAATGAAACTTAAACTGAATATGTTCATGACTCAATTCATTTAGATTATCTTACTAACTGAATGCTAATTTTAAGTAGCAATTGAGTATAAATTTTAGAACAACTGTTTTAATATCTCAATAGCAAATAAAATGAATAGAAACAATATATTTTCCTTATATTACTTGAATTCAGATCCAAGCATATAGCAATTATGTAAAATGCACTGGAAGGAAAAAAAGTGAGTGTGGAAAGAGAAATAAAATTTTATTAGTGTCACTGATAAAAGGGGTCCCATAAATTTTCCATGAACTAAATTACATTGTAGAATGACAACTGTGACACTATTGGTTGTCAGAGATTTGCAGATACAAGGACAATGTACCAATTTTTCACCCCTGTATGTGTTTTGTCTGAAATTGACCACATATTTGACCTTATCCCCAGAAAGCAGCTTGCCCCTTTTATTCTGGTACATAGTGCAAAGTGTCATTTGTCTGTTGGGTCTCTACATTATTTATTATTTGCATTACCATCTTTACTTGAAGTTAAGACAGTCTCTTGTGTTTTCTTGTTATTATTTAACTTTTGTCCTGATAAACTGGATATTTATGGTGTATCCCTTTATAAATTATAGAAAAATCAAACCCATGCTGAGCTGCTGCGTTCATCAGCTACAGTACAGGAGAACTGGGCAGAAGTGCTCACCACCATACTGGCTGAAGATTCACATCGAGCAGTTCAGTGTCAGCATCTTAATTTTTTTTCTCGTTCATCAGTTCTACAGTGCTAAAAGTGTTTTATATTCAGTCATTCTATCCTTCATCTTGACAACATAATCAATGTCAAATGAGGTAAAATATTTGTGAAAAACAACTACTTTCATAGATATAGAATTCATATTGGGATCACAATAATTTTTTTCTGTTTTGTTTTTAGAATATTAAGATTAAGGTTTTTGTGAGATAATTTTAGCGTAGTGGTTACTTTGCTCCTGAATCCTTACATGTAACTCCATTACTATCTAGTCAAAACTGATCAGTGCAAATGTTCTATTAAGTCAAAGATATATAAGACCCAGAAAAAGTTATAAAATCAGATAATTTTGCTTTTACTTTTTCTCATTTCTCCAAAATACTAATGTTGTCATTTTGCCATGGTTTAGTTACTGTATGTCCTCTGAGAATGTTTTCCTTTTCTCTGGAATTCATCTCTCTTCCTAGGGAATCCATAACCCATTAAATACCTTTTAAGTTCTTTGTATATTCTATACTTCATCATTATTTTAAAACTTTAAGTCTCATATATGTAGAATAAACAAAAAATGATAACAATGACCACAGTGAAATGTATTGTTTAAACTCCCTCTACCCTACTTTATTTCTTTACACCCAAGTACACTATTACTGAGCATGTGGACCACTTTTTTTTGCATGTCCAATGTACTTTCAACTTTTCACCATTCCTTAATTCCCACACTGAGATATCTCTGTTGAAGCAAATTCACAGTTACCACTTATATAATTAAGATAAAGCAAGAGGATATGATTTATCAAGGTCTTCCTTATCACTCACAGTTTTGCACACTGTCAGGGTAGAACACCTTGCCTACACAGAGCTACTGATTTCCATGATAGCCTTGTGTTTTGTGGGATTGCCTATTCTCTCTTTGGCTTATTAATTATAAATTTTTGACCTTTATTTTAACGGATAATTTTTTGTGTTGCATTCAATACTCTTTTTGATGATTTCATGTATTCTTATAATTTAGCAAGATGAATTTTGTGCTGATGTCCTCAAAATGCTTCTAGCCCTCAGATGTGGCTAAGTTTTAGCTCAGTGTTATCCTGTGGCTTTGGATCACGCTATAATTTATTGACCACAGTTTTATCTCAATACCAACATGCCTAAACATGAATGAATTCTCCCACCCATTCCTTCTTTTCTTCTACTCAAAGTCTTTTCATTTTCATTCCAATTAACCACAAGGGTAATTTACTGTGTCATTCTAACTAACTCATTTTTTTCTCTTCTTCATTTAAAATAAGATACCCAGCAAAACAAATTATAGCTTTAAAATATTCCTAGAATTCATAATTCCTACTTGATTCTTAATTCAATTTCCATTGTTCATTTTCTTAACACAGAGGATGGGAGTAAAATTGTCTTATTTGTAGCTGTGCCTTTAAAAAAATTAAATGCTTCATTGGTTACAAAGCAAGTTTCAAAGCTATTGTTATATTGTTTTTACAGTCATAGTATCTCTAGAACTTGCCACTTAGTAAGGATTCGTTGTGGAGGAAAGAAATCTAAGAAGCAAAATCTACCTATGATAATTTAAGTAATGTTTAATTATTTTTTCTCATGTGATAGTTAACTCTAAGGGAGACACCAAGGCCTGAAATAATGTGTCAAGAGAAAACACTTACTCACTTTTCTCCCTTTGTGTGCAGGAAACTTAATGTGGTAATCCAGACTCTTAGCATCTGGGCTGGTTCACATTTACTGTCAGCTTGACTGGGTCCAGAGACTTTAACAGAAGCGATTGGATTTTGAGAGCACTAAATCACAACTAAATTGCTTGTGGTGAAGTGGATCTAATGGGAGGAAGCGGGACATGGGTGTGTCGCTTTGGGGACTACATCTGGGCCCTTCCTGTCTAGCAGTGTCCTTGCTTTCTACTGCCTCAGTGCCATGAGTTAAATTGCTTCGCTACACACCATTCCATCAGGTTATATCTGCTTTGAAACCATCCAACTATGGACTGAAAACTTTGTCTCTATGACCTAAAAGAAACCTCTCATTCTTTAAATTGCAAGTGTCCAGTATTTTGCCCCAGAAATGGTAAAGCTGATGAAGATGACTCATTTTTTTAATTTTAGAGAAAAAAACCAGAAAAAGATAGAAATAATACAGAATTTCAAAAACATAGCAGTAAGAAATCACTAATTGATAAATTATATATTGTTATCTTAGAAGTAGTTGTTCAAGTTGCAAAATAAAAGCATAAAAAATGAACAATCAAACAATGACAGCATGAACTATTTCTTTTGATGAACAAAAAATTAGTCATATGGTTATCTATCTTGCACACTTAAACATATACACAATTATATATGTATACCTACAAGTTGTTCTTTTCTTTTGAGCATTTTCTTTCCCTTTCATTATTATAATATCTGTCATACATTTTGGATCTTGTTATTCTTTCAGCTTTTTATTATTATTATTTATTACAAGTGAGATTTCATCTTATTAAAAAGTTTTTGTACTTCAAAGGAAATCACCAACAAAGTGAAATAAAAACTCACAGAATGAGAAAGAATTTTAGCCAGCAACCCCTCAGACAAAGGACTTATATCCAGAAATACAAAGAATTGAAAAACATGAAGCCCCCTAAATTCAAAGACTTTCTCCAAAAATGGGCATTTGAGATGAATACACACTTCTCAGATGAAGATATACAAATGGCAAATAAATACATGAAGAAATGTTCAACATCACTGGTCATTCAAGAAATGCAACTTAAAACAGCACTGAGATTTCATCTCACTCCAGAAAGAATAGGTGCCATTAAGAAATCAACTGATAACAAATGTTGGCAAAGCTGTGGGAAAGAAGGAACTCTTCTCCACTTTTGGTGAAATTGTAGACTGGTGAACCCACCATAGAAATCAGTATGGAGATTCTTCAAAAAACTAGGATTGGAAGCCCCATTCATTCCAGCTATTCCCTTCCTATTTTCCCAGAAAAACTGAAAATATCATGTCACCATGATATATGTGCACCCATGTTTATAGCAGCACAATGTGTAATAGCTATATCTTGGAAACAACAAAAATGCCCATCAACTGCAGAGTGGATGAAAAAGATGTGGCATTTTTGTACAATGAAATATCACTCAACTATAAAAAAGGATGTTCTTGAGGCTTTTAGAGATAAATGGAGGCAACTTGAGATTATCCTCATAAGTGAAATAAATCTTACTCACATTTGTAAATATTGTGTTGTCTCTCTAACGTAAAAGAGAATGTCTTTTAAAATATTTTTATTTTGCTCCTGGAAAATGTGTCACTTAACAAAGACTTATATGAGTCTGCATACTACTACTGTTGCCTCCTTTTCTTCTTGCTAGCCAACTAATCATGCAAAGCAGATAATCATCATTGTTTCTCTAAGGCCAGGCTCTTCTCTCACCGTGCAGGAGAACTACCCTGCTGCAGTAGTGTTGCTGGTGCTGGCAGGAAGATTTGACCTAATTGTGAAGTTCCATTACCTATGTTCTTTGGTGGCACTTGTAGACTCCAGGATAGTATCTATGGTTAAGAGTTCTCAACAGAAATCACCCAGTTCTCATGCAGAATGTGTGACAATCAAGATCTAAACAATTTGACATTAATAGAATTGTGTGAGCTGATTTGTATCCAGGATCACTACAGTGAATTTTTAACAATACAAAGAATTATTAAAGTGTCTAAGAAATTACATATATACAAGATTGCCTGAGAAATGGGCAAACAGTTTCATCTTCAGTCATGACATGCTCCATGTCACATACCACTTGTGGTACAGGAATTTCTGTCAAATAAATATATTATGAGGTTTCCTTGTTCACTTTATTCATAGTTGAATTATAGCTCTTTCTTAATGTCAGAATCACCATGAAGAGTAAGCATCTTGAGTTATTTCAGGATATCAAGGCAGCCATAACAGTGCAACTGTGCTGACTTGGAGAACTGCTTCAGCAAGTGGCAAGGACAGTGGGATAAATGCATTCATAGGAAGGAGGGAGTGTATTTTGAGGACATTAGTGGAAAAGTGTTTTTTGTGTTAATAAACTTTTAAAATTTAGACCCATCATATTTGTTGACCACACTTTATGTTTCTAATAATGGTGAAAATCTCCATCCAACTTTGTCTTCTGAGGTCTTTCTCTCTTAATGTATTGGCAACTCATAGGGTTTTCTTAATTGGACACAGAGAAATCATACATGGATCAAGCTGTACCTACTTATCTGTTCTGGTTCCTGAACCAAGGTCAAAATATGGCTAATGAATTTTCAGATGTTACTTTTAAGTTTCTAGCAATAAAAAAGTGGAAAGGGTGATATTTAAAAGTAACATAACTGAATGTATTACCCTCTTGTATACCATGAAAAACATAGATTTTCTAGAAATTCTAATAATAAATAATTTTCTAATAAATTTCTAATAAATTTTCTACCTTCTGCAGAAATTAGTGTATGGTCACCTCTATCTTCAAGGGAGCCTGAGAAGGAAATAGCACACACTGATAACCTGAATAGTCATAACTGCATTTTAAAAAAAATATAAGAGAGCAGTGAATATTCTATTCAACCCACATGCATAGAAATCCGAATACCTGACATATAAACCCCAAACTCCAAGAATATCTAATTTACTTATAGTTTATCAAACAAAAATATATTTTATGTCTGATCACATTTCTTTTCCTTTTCATAAAGTATACTTGCTTAATTTATTTGTTCTTTAAAGTTCAGCCAAGCATTTTCTCTCCAAAAATGTACTCTCTCTGAGCCAGTTAGGAATCCCTCCTAAGATAGTTCCTAACATTTTGTGTTTAAGTTTGTCACGGTATTTATCACATTAAGTTGCCAACATCTATTTTGAGATATAAGAATAAAGATGTTCTCTCAATTTCCTGTAGCATTATCTATGCTTAAATCTATGTGCTTTAAAAATTCTATGACTTGCTTGAGCAATATTCCTTGTAGACTGCAAGACCTTCCATTAGAGAATGTATCATGATAATATATTAATTTTTGGTGCATATTCAGTAACACTGATTTTGTATACTGCAAGTTTGCAATACATAAATACTCATTCTTTGTGGAAAGTTGGTCCATGTATCTAACACATTTTAAGTTTTTCATATGCTGTACCTCCCTTTTCTTCTTCTCCCTCCATCTCTTAAGCACACACTAATATGTATATATTGTTTAAACCAAGGTTGCTATGTGCTACCTTGTGCATTTTAGGAGATATTATTTAGTTATAATACTTTCATGTAAAAAGATCAACTTTATGGTAAAAGTGTCCCAGTCAAATGTAGAAAAAATAAGTTGATTGTAGATGACTTTTTAGGATCTTTAAATCAGTACATGGATGCCTTTCATCTCATTTAGGTATGAATTCCAATGGAAACCTGAGGATTAGATTAATGAAAGACAAGGGAGTAGCAGAATATAAGGACTGGAGTTGGGAATCTTATAAACATATACTACCAGTGTTTGATACTGTCAGCTTTCCATTTGTCATGTCATTGCTTGGTTTATCTTAAGTTTTGAACTGAGCTTATCTCCTGCTAGTTTTGCCATTTCCTGTAGTTAGGGTTTCAAGGGAAACAATTTAACACAGTACATAAGATTTATAGGATTATTTATAATAGTCACCCAAAGAGTCAAATACAAGAGTGCAGTAAATCTGTCCACACACTAAAGCCCCCAAGAATCCAGTGAAGGGTGTGAATCTCATGGAAATATCCTGTGTGAGTCCATCTGAAGACCTAGAGCCCATGTCAATTTCCTCTACGAGTCCAACTGGAGGCCTAGAGCCCAGGAAAATGTCTTAGGCAAGTCTGTTTCAGGGATCTGCTCAGGCAAGGCCCAAAGATTAGTAGTGGAAGCTAGAAAGTCTATGCCAATGGGGTGAATGATCTGTGCAGGCAGACTGAGGGATGTGCACTGGAGGACCAAAGCTCTCCCAAAAAGTACCACAGCCCCCTCTCCCAAAAAAGTACAAGTCCCAAGTTTCTCCTGTGATGAGAACAGCCAAGTTCATATGAGGAAAGCCAGTGTGACAAGCTCCTCCAGAAGAATAAGCAGCATTACCTCTTTATCTCCAGGTCTCCTTTTTATGTTGCTGGCAACAATCATCAGGTGGGTCTTTCACACCCAGCACCATGTTGATTCAGTTCATATGCATGTTCTAAATCAACCACCATTTACCAAGCCACTATACCATTCAATCACATTGTCATCACAGGCAAATTAGTAAACATCTACATGTCTCAGTCATATTACAGGTGAAATGCTTTATTAGAGGGGAAAGATGTTATTTATCTGCAAAGTGTATAAACAACATTGGATAATATTGTTATTTTTAATTAATTTTTCCATGTACTGTTCTTCTTTCCAATGAGTATTGAAACAGACAAGGACATATTTAGTATCAAAGTAAATTATTCTCTTCTTTTTTGTTTGAGCTATTAGCTATTCTCACTATATCAGATCAGATGAATTCACCTTATAACATATTTACAGATATATAATGACATATACTGTCTTTGACGTAAAGATAAAACAAAATTTTAGCAAAAAATAAGTACTAGGTTTATATGAGATTTAAAATTGTTGCTAAGAACATTTTGTTCTTTTCATATTTTCATTTTTTGGTTTTATGTTTAACAATGTTGCATTTAAAAGAATAAAGATTAGTACTTTCTGTGAATTTAGGGCACTAAAAGCCCAAATTTGAGAAGTGGCTTTTTTTAGTCTTTTTATTATTATTATTATTATTTTTAAATTTTATTTTAAAGAGGATAAAACCAAGGAAAATAAAACAGAATAAAATCAATCAAAATAAACCAGTGTAAGCAATTCAAAACATTACAAAATCCACAATATTTACCATAATGACTTTTGTTGTCTTCAAAATAGCTTCAGATACCTTCAGACATAGTAAAAATGAAACAGAATAGAATGGAAACAATAAAAACAATGAATGCAATAAAGACTTCAAAGCAAGACAATCGTAAATCCAAAATTGCTACTATAATATATCCTGCTATCTTTGAAATAACTGCTCATGCCATTGGACATAACAAAATCAGACAAAATGAAACAAAATAAAACCCAACCTAACAAAATAATAAAAACAATACAGAACTTCAAAACAAGACAATAAGGAATCAACAATGGCTACTAGAGAACCTCAGAAAGAGAACCCTGCTAGATGGCACACTGCATACCACTATCCACTGAACAGATGATCAGGTCGCTGGCTCTAGACCTGCAAGATCAGTGAAGCAACAAAGCTCCACAAGCATCAAATCGCATTTCACCTCAATAGCTATCATCTCACTCTGTGTTTCTCTGGATCAGCTGGTCACTTAATGGTGGATAGGTGAGACTGCTACTTGTTGTTTGCCAGCCCATGTGCAGAAGGGACTGGAATCTGGATGTCCCCATGTTGGTGGCAGACCATGCATGGTGCTGGTTTGCAGAGGGAGTTTGCTTCCTGGTGGGGCCTTGTTCTCTCCCCCTGAAGTCCATGAATGGCCTTTTAAAATTTTTTTCTGTCTTTTTGAGATAAGGTCTCTCTGTGCACTTCAGGCTGACCTTGAGCTCACTTTGTAGCCAAGACTGGTCTCAAACTCACAACAATCCTGCCTCAGCCTCCTGAGTTCTGGAATTACAGACGTGTGCCACCATGCCCAGCTTGAGAACTAACTTTACCTGCTATCTGTGTGCCATTAGAAAATTCACTGCACCTATTTCAATCCTATTTTTAAAACAAAAATAGCTGGGACTTAATTTTATGGCAAAAATATTAATGACATCAGCACTGATAAACTGGTATTTTTGTCCCCTTGGAAAGAATAAATATTTACCCACATTTGGAAAGTATTAAGCCTTAAATGAAAACATTTCAGAAAAATTCCTGAGTGAGTCAATACTGATAGTCTTCTTCTAGATCCTCATTTCACCATGAATGAGAAGACCTTGTGAAAAAGAATAGTGGAATGGCATTTTGTGAAAGAGGCCAGATTGACCTAAGGAAGAAGTTGAGCTCATCTGTAGTCCTAAGGATTCTCAAGTAACTTCAGATAGAGATCTGAAGCACTGAGTACATCTCAGATTTTGGGGGGTAGGGAAACAAACTATTTACATTTGTATCTTAGATGTGTGCTGCTAACAGCAAAGAAATACCCTTCAGCAAAGGCAGTCCTCAAGGAGAAGTGCCAAGTTAGAGACACGGGCTAGTAGTAACTGTAGTAAATTTATAGTGAGGTCTTGAAACTAGCGCCGTTTGCGGGCTGCTGCCAGTGTGGGGAGGGTCAGACCTAAGCCTCTGTCTGTGAGTCAGCCCATTTGTGGACCGTGGAGGGAGAGAACTGACTCCACAGTGGGGAGGTCCCCACCCAGAAATCATACCATTTTCATTGCTTTGTTGGGTTGGGTTTTTATTTTCTTTTGTTTTGTTTATGTTAACTCTGATGGCAGGAGCAGCTACTTAAAAGATAGCAAGACATGCTATAGAAGCCACTGTGTATTTACTACTGGCTTGTTTTGATGTCCTTTTATTGCATTCATTCTTTTTATTGCTTCTATTCTATTCTGTTCTGTTCAAGTTTTAATGTGTCCAAAGGTGGTATTTGCAGCTATTTTGAAGAAAATAAACGCATCGTGGTAACTATTGTTGATTTTATAAGGATTGGAATTCCTGTATCACTTATTCTGGTTTATTTTGATTGATTGCATTCTGTCTTATTTTCCTTAGTTTTATTCTCTCTCTCTCTCTCTCTCTCTCTATATATATATATATATATATATATATATATATATATATATATATATATATATATATATATATATATATATATATATATATATATATATGTATATATATAAAGAGAGAGGTCTTCATGCCATTGAGGGCTTCTAAATTTTTCAGCACAGCATTTGCCCACAGAGGGGTTATGGAAGTTAAATTTGCCTTCTTTCACTAACACTGTTATGGGAAAATACCTGAGACTCAGTGAATTTTAAACACTAGATATTTATTTTCCCACAGTTCTGCAGGTTAGGATGCCTGAAGTCAAGGTGTTGGCAGGTTCAGTTTTCTAGAAAAAATTTCTTTCCAACTTCCAAGATGTTACCTCATTGCTAAATCCCCTAGAAGGGAGGAAAGCTGTGTTTTCACTTGTCAGAAAGTAAAGCACAAGACAACTGAACTCTGCACAAAGGCCCTTTTCTGCAGTCTTTAACTCCGTGTCTGAGGGAGGAACTTTTATTGAATTATCACACAACATTTTGATGCTGTCACATTGTCAACACTTGAATTTTGGAAGGGACACATTGAAACCATAGCACTGGAAAAATCTTTCCCTTACTTAGATAGAAGATACACCTAATTAAGATATAGCACCAAACTTAACTGCTTTCCTAGCTACTGTTTACCAGAGTTAGTGAACACAGACTTGGTTTTCCTAATGCATTTAATAATCTAGTAGAGTGCTGTTAATTCCAATAAATGCATAGTGTCCTAGACATTTTGCATTTACACAGGAAGGCAAGTACTTTATATATCTCTTCTCAGGCCTAGAAAAATTCTCCTACTGTCTGTCAAATTATGTCCAGAAGTACCTTACTAAGGTTGCCATAACATATCCTATCTAATGTACTGGTGACATTAATTATTGACTGTTAACATATATATGTGTAAAATTATGCCAAGAATAGCAAACCACTTTGAAATTCTTAACAGGTATTTAATATTTATTATTGTGTTAACTAAGTCAATTTTCCCCCTGGTTTTTCATCTCAATTGTTATTACTTTTATATATTGGTGTATTTTCACTTGATGAATATGCTTATCTTGTTTGAATTTCCTTCATTTCCTTGTGAATTTATTATTCATTTAAAATTGAAACATACAAGGAATTTTATGGAACAGGTGTGATAATCTTATTTTCCACTGAGATTTTTCTAAAGAAAAATGTTTACAAGTACAGTATTTCTAGACTTAGAATTATCGAACACAATTCCTTTTGACATTTGAAATTCATTTTGTCTAAATTTGCTATCATCTTATCTATAAAATCAGAATTTAAGAATACAACATTCAACTTCCTTATATAGTCTAAGTAGCTAAAGTTACAGAAAGTCAAATGACCAAATACTGAAGAATTTCACTTTATTCTAATGTGAGTGTTTATATTCTATAAACACTCTATTTATTGAGATTTGTGAAGTTACAAAAGCATTATCATTGCTTTAAAAATGAAATTTTAATTTTTATATGAATAATTTCACTCATTTTTAGTTCTATAGTATATTCAAATGCAAGCAATTGATGACACTTTCTAAAGTATTAACTTGGAATTTGCAAATCATTTTTAATTTTTCTGTCCACTAAAATAAAACACTAAGTCTTACATTGGTGACAGTAATTGGTACATCATTCTTCTCAACTGCAGCAAAAAGAAAGAGAATTGCATTCTGTTATGATTATAAAGTGATGCATTTACAGTCAACCTACATGAAACAAGAAACGAATATATTTGGGTGGGATATAAACATTATAGTTAAGTATTAAGTTATGTCTTTTATATTTGTACAAGGTACATGCACATCATCTGATTCATTTTAGTCTACCACGGTAGGAACAAAGTACAATTTGAGAATATTTAATTTTTCCACAGTAGATTAGAATGAAGAAGCAAGACAGCTTAGGGTAACTCAATCATGGCATAAATTTAAACATTATGTGCAGAAAACTGGTTCTGTACCAAAGCATAGAACACCTCAACAAAATGATATGAAGTCATTAGAAACAAAAGCAAGAAAGAAAACAAATAAGAAACTACTTCTAAGAAATAGTTCCTGTCATGCAAACACAATAGCAAAAGCTTTCTGTTGACCACAGAAAGAGTACAAAAAATGTATATGTGTGCATAAATTTTGTTCAATAAATCATGATACAGTTACTGATGTCTGCAACTATTTTTTTGTATTACGTTAATCATAAATATTTCCTAATATATTTACTCTTATTATTTTGAAATGATAATTACTAGATCTATCAATGAATTTTAAACTTGATACATTAATCAAGATACATATGTATATTGTCTATATCATGCATCTAATAATAGAAGAATAATTTTATTTCATCTGTATAATATTAACTATTTAGGATTTGCTGTGAAGAAAGTATTGGGAAAACAGAAAAGCAAAGAAGAGCAAAGCAAACAAATGCAGCTTCAAACAGAAACTGAAATGAAAGGCAGCCCATTAGGCAACAACTCTCAGGTAAATTTGGAGTAAAAAACTGCATCATTAGATAGATGGATGTGTGAGAAAACTTGGAACATGACTAAAAAATTCATAAATGCTTGCTTGCAGAGTACAGCTCAATGTAAACTATCTTATCTATATATGTGAAGAGGGAAGAGATGGCTTTCCATTGGCAGGAGAATGGTATGAATAATGGAGATGTACGCAACCTTTGAAGGAGAAGAGTAAGATATGGCATAGTAATTAGACATAAATAAATTCTGAGTTCAAAGAAATTTCAGTAAATCTTAAATTATACATGAGAAAATATATTAATATGTAAACTGACATATAAATGTAATGTGTGATAAACTAAGGGTGATAGATAGATGATAGTTAGATAGATAGATAGATAGATAGATAGATAGATAGATAGATAGATATAGATATACAGTATGTATTATTAGAACTGCTAATTCTTATTTGAGTGCTGTGATTATACATTTCTTGAGCTTAGAAACTTCTTCAGATTGTGAGAGTAGTCACAAACAGAATATGTACTCATGAAATACGCCTAGTGTCTTAGTTTCTTTTCTCATTGAGACAAAATACCTGACAGATGAAGTTAGAAGTGGAAAGTTTCATTTCAGCTCACAATAAAAATTTCATTCCGTAGTCAGCTGGCTCCAGGGCAGGGTGGCATGGCTAGGGCAAGGTGGCCATCGCAGAGGAGAAACAGTCACAGCAAAGCAGGGTAGATTGGTTGTAGCCAACAGGGAAGTAGCAAGCAGAAGCTAGCACAGTAGTCCTCTTTTTGTCCTTTATATTCTAGGTAGGTATCTGCCTTTAGAGGAAGTATCACGCACACTGAGGTTGGGGCACTGTTAATCTGAGCATTGCACCATTGATTGCAACATCATGTACTTTAGATCCAGGACACCCTCTGAAAAATCCCCACCTTTAACTGCATGAGGCTTTGGGGGTCATCGAGATACAAGCCCTAACACCTAGCAAAGAGATTAAACTACATACCTAGCAGTCATTAGCCCTAAGAAACCTTAGGCTTTCCTTGGGATATTATTTCCAAAACCAACTGTGGTCTACAATACTTGTTATTCTTTGCTATCTTTTAAAGCCATGTGCTACTCTAGGCTCATCACTAGGCATATTATCAGTAATAACTATATTCTTTTTCACATAAGAATATTTGTAATATGAGCCAGATTCTGGGATTTAAGTGGGAGTGTGTTGAAATAACCAAATTTTGAAAAGAAAATTGTCCATCCACTCAGGTTTAATTGGTAAGAGTCTCAATTACCTGCAACAACACACTAGGAAACTTATTTATATTCAATGTATTCATGCTAAGCAAAATGAAAAAATCATGATACTACCAATGATAAGAATGCTAAAAATTGCCATTTATTAAATAGCTAGGAGTCAGGCAGTTAAGTGAACACTCTACATTTATCTTTTATAATTTTTTATGGAAATTTATGAAATGATTTTCATTACAATTCCTGATTCACAAAAAAATTTCTGATCATTGGAGTAGGTGAATAATTTGATTTAGGTCACACAGGGACTAAATGACAGAGATAAATGTAATTCAAATCCTTTAAATTTCTAAACTCAGACTTCAATGATTTAAATTCTCTGCCTCCAAAATCAAAGCAGGGAAGCAAAGGGGAGTTATTAATCTTTTAAGGAGTATCTTAGTTTTTCTGTTGCTTAGGCAAAATACACAACACCCAAAGTTAAAGGAGGAATTTACAGTAGTGCACTATTTGTAGATGTTTTGGTTCATAGTTCACTGGCTCCAAGGCAGGGTAGAATGGCAGAGGGGCATTGCAAAGTAGAAGCAACTCATGGCAAACCAGGGTAGGCAGAAGGCAGCCAATAGCAAGTGACAAGCAGTGACAGCAGCAGCCCTCTTTCCATCCCTGATAATGTATCTGGCTACTGCCTTTAGGGCAGGTGGCACTCACACCCAGGTGGGCATCAGATCCTTAATCCCAACATCAGATCCTTAATCCCAACATCGTGTCCTGAATCACAGTGTCACATATTCCAGATGCAGTCATCTTCCTGAAGATTTACTTAAGACTGCATGAAACTTTGAGGAGATTTCTAGATTCTCATAATGGAACCGCTGTATATTTCTGAATATAACCATTTTTCCACATTTCCCTGAAGTTTCCATTGGATTAAAAAATGTAAACAATCAAATTTTGCACCAGTATAAACCAGTCACTATCTTAAATAATATCACTCTAAATAAAGATTTCATTTTGTTAAAAAAATATTCAGGTTTGAAATATGCTATCTAAGAAGGAAAATTTTGTGGCAAAGTTCCTATCTATTAAGTTTGCTATTTTTAGCATATTTATTTGTTCTTAGTAGGAGGAAAATATATAAATTTGCCTTATGGTATAAAGCAAGAATATAAAGAGACAATGAAAGTAGAGCATGCATAATGACTATTCACTTTGCAAATAGAGTTTAAAAATCTAGTTAAATAGATTACCATTTCTCAACAAAACTGCCTAACTGAGACTACAGTTAATTACCTGAGCACATCTGCTTAATCTGTGGTTGGTAGCCTGATCTTTCAATAAGAATTACGGTACTGCTTATATGATATAATTTCATAGAAGTGTCAACTGAAATTGCACTTCCTTTAGGTTCAAATAAAACTTCAGGAGCAAGAACTTCTGTAGAATCACTATCATTCCACTGCTAACCTTGATTATTCATTTTGATTTTATTGTTAAGGATTTGACAAGAAATAAACATCCTTTAACCTTCCTTGTTATTAGTAAGGGAGAAAGCTTCAAATGGAATTCATTACAGAGCATGAAGCTATCAAGGAGAAAACTAATATTCATTACTTTATATTCATTGAAAAACCTTAACCTTTAGGAATCATTAGTTTTCAGGATAGTCAATAAAGTTAAACCGAGCAGCACAAGGGCAGGTGTGGAGGATTAGGGAGGAGAGAAGATCATAAACGTGTTGTTATTTAACATTTGTGGAGCAGCACTTTTCTAGTCTCTAGACTCAAGCCAAGTAACAAAATATTTTCAGAGCTCAGTCTCCTTAAATAGTCTAAACCAGAAGAGTATGTTGCTTTTTAAAGCAATAAAAAGCAGCAAGTCTCCTATGGTGTGTGATTTATAATGGTGGATATGGAAAAACCTTACTGTGCAATTATCTACTCAGAGTATTCAAGATAAAGGTTGGAAAGAAAAAATGGAAATGTGAAAATTTTTCATCTAAATTTGATTTAAATTTCTTTTTTAAGACTGAATCTAGAGATACTACTTTTTGAGAACTGGTGAACTCTTACTCTGCTCCATCCTGCTCCTTCACTTAAGTTGTGGGAAACCTATGGGCCCCATGTGTTGTAGCCAGAGACAATAGAAATGGGAAATATTTTAGCAATAATTTCAAATTGCTGTTAAAACAACAAGAGGACAGAAATATATAAAGCAACCGAACCTTCTTCCAAAAGCCATGCTTTTGATTACTGTAAACTTGATTTTGTCATTACAGTTAAGGATTTGGCATATGTGTGGGTGAAAAGAAAATTATTGTTAGGTGTTTAAAGTCTGGTGTCCTGTGGTGCTGCTCAAACTGCTACTCTTTATTTACATATACAAAGTTCAAAAGGGACAGCTTTTTATTGAACTACATCTAACTCATCCAGCCTTAGCCAGAAGAAAACCATCAGACAGCATTTTAACACAATTGTCTGTTCAATGTTCCATGGTTCTTCGATCGCCACATGGAATGAGCAGTAATAAAATCTAAAAGGTTTTTAAGAGTGGCATTTTACAATGACTGATTTTAAAAAACACTTTTATAGTGATAATACTACACAAAATAATCAATTTGATTTTTAATAGTTGGGGAAATTTTATAATAATTCTTGAATAACATACTTGATTTTACAAATAGGTATAATAGGTATATTATAATTTTATTGACAACATATTCATAAAGCATTTATTAATGTTTTACATTCTATCAGCTAATAATCATTATGGATAACATCAAAAGCAATTGGAACATAAGCAACATGCAGTGTTGAACTTCAATAGAAACGTATTATTCTAAAACTGGCTCCTTAGAAGAAGAGGACACATTTTGGACTGTTTGGCAGGGATAGGTTTTGAGTTAGAGTCACAACAGAAAGAAGATATAGCCCTAACTTGTTGCGGGATGATGTTGGATGGTCATGAACAGGCATATGTGGAGTAGACATGGTAGAGAGAATTTTAGGAGCAGATCTTAGTAAAAAGCGAAAGGAGAGATTGGCATTCTAGGGATGATGGAGGCAAATCATATCAAAACAACAACAACAAACATGAAACCATAATGAATAATCCAAATAGGCAGAATATTAAGCTGTGATAAGTCCTCTTTTTAATAAATAATCACTTAATTACTTCAGTACGAGGAGTTTAACACAGGGTCTTCATGGAGAGCTTCATCCTCAGTTCTTTTATTTTATTTTATTTTTTTATTTTGAGAAAAGATCTTACTGAATTACCAAGTTACACAGCCTGAGCTCAAATTTGCAATCCTCCTGATTTAGCCTCCAAGAATGTGAGAATTATGGTCATGTGTCACTATGCCAAACATAATTCATTTTTCACTTGATAAATTGTATATATTTGTGGTATAATTAAAGAAGTTTTCAAATATATAGGTGCCTTAAAGAATGGTTCAATCAATCATATTAATTTTTATATACTTCATATTTTTGTAGTGAGAACAGTTACTATTTATTCTCATAATTTTAAAATTATAGTACATTGTTATTTATTACATTTACCATGTAGAGTATATCTATGGAATTTCTCCTATCTATGAAATTTTGAGTTATTTGACCAATTTTACCTCAGTTATTAAGATCTCATTCTGCTATTAGGTAAGAAGATTATTTTATAACACCTAATGCAAACAAACAGCCATAATGCTATAACATAATAAAAACCTCATGAATAAACTTCCTTCCACAAAATCCCATGTTGTTACAATGGTTGTTGTTTTCCAGATAGTCTACATTATTATTATTTTTAATGTTAAAGAGAATAAAACCAAGCAAAATAAAACAGAATTGAGTCAATCAAAACAAAACAGTGAAGGAGATACAGAACTTCAAAACAAGATAATAGGAAATTAACAATGGCTACCATAATGTATCCCATTGTCTTCAAAATAGGTGCCCATACCATCAGACATAATAAAAGAAAAAAAAAATCAAACCAGAATAAAACCAATCAAAACAAAACAATGAAAGCAATAGAGAGTTTCAGTAAAAGATAATAGGAAATCAACAAGGGTTACCATAATATAGCTTGTTAGCTTCAAAATTGCTGCTCATGCCAAAAGACATAATAAAATCAAACAAAACAGGGATGGATTGGCTGCCTGCTCTTCAGTCCTGTGCTGGCTTCCTGTAGGAGGGTCGCAGTGGCAGCCAGTATGTACAAGGGGGCTGTTCCAGATATTCTATTTCTTTGTTGAGTGCTGAATACCAAAACAAATTATTTCTTTTGAATATACTTTTGTTTGTAGGCATTATATAATTTAGCACTGCATTTTTTTTCAGTTGGTCAGTATAAAAATATTTGATTCCACGAAATTCTAACTTTAAACTGTACCCTGTTTGTTTCATGTATTTATTTATCCCTTATACTGGTTCTGTATGTCCTTGAAGTATGTTTTCTTTTTGCTTTTAAAAATCTTTGATGTTCATAGGCTGGAAGCATCCTGTATATACTTATGTATGCTATTCTACTCAATGTTATACATTTATAAGTGTTTACATCAAAGAATGCATATGTAGTTCAATCCTTAAGTCTTTTACTCTTTTATAGTGTTTATTTCATCTTTTTATTCAGTTTTAAAAGAAGAACAATTACAAGCCAAAAATTAAATAATTTATCCTCTTAATTATTCATTTTTACTTAGTCATTTAATTGCATAATTTAATTAATTTATACTTATTAAAAGTGATATGACAATTTTTGCTCATGTATCGGTTTGTGTTTTTTTATTTCCACATCTAGATACTTGGCTCACAGCATTTTAAAATAGCAAATATGTGACACTGAACTACTAAATTTTGGGATTATTGTATAATAGTAAGTAGTAACAATCACTAAAATGTTGAGAAAAAACCTCTAACTTGGATTCTACTTGAAAAGTGACACTGGTCATGCATATTACACTTGATTAATTTCTTATGCAGTAGTAAGTCATTATGTTGCTTGATTTTATTATTTGAAGAGAATGCATGTAACATTCCTCTTTGTACATAAAGGGACTTTCTTACACCTCTTTTCTGAACTAAGTTCACTAGGAGGAACACGGATGTGCTTTAACTAGAACATCACCACTTGCTAGTGATTATGCTGGAATGTAAATTTGTGACAGGAAAAGACTCAGCTGAGCCACTCTTCTCACTCACCAGATACTTTTGCTTTATCCTCTCAAAGTCACTGCCCAGCCCTGTCCTGTCCTCAGGGACCTGTGTTCTTAGAGGATGATGACATGGGTTTGTCTCCGGTTTTTCTCTGTCTAGATTCCTGCTGGGTTCAGTTAACTTTGTGCCCTGCATGAGGGAGGTCACAGTGTGCATGGAAAGTCATACCAGGATTTCTGTTCCTGGCTGGTTCTGCTTGTACTATTCTGGAACCCTAACTCTGGCCCCAGTTGGAGGTCACGGCTTCTCTAGAAGCCTGTGCTCTCTTCCCAAGGTCAGGGTGACTTTTTCCAACATAGCACTTAGCTAGCTAATGTTTAATGTATTATGCATGTCAGTCTTATGTGCACATGAAAAAACAGGTCTGAAAGTAAACTTTCCCCACGGTATACTACTTTGAGTATAAAGTCTGAAATTAAACTGCCCCCATCCTATTGTGGATATGTTTTCTGTGGGTACTATGACTAACATATTTTACTAAAATTAGGAAATTAGGTAAAAGTAAACCTACACATTTAGTATTACAAAACAGAACAAAACTTTAAATGACAAGAAGAGGGAGAAATTTCTCTATAGGTTAGATCTTAAGAACAACCTGGGCAGCATTATAAAATATATAGATGTAAAAAGATGAAAGTTGAAAAAGCAAATCTCTAGGTTCTGTGTTCTACTGAGAATAGTATTTATTCAACAGAGCCTTTAATATTAAACAAATAAGATTGGGTTTTCAGAGAGAGAGAGAGATCTTGCACTCATGGTTTCTGATCATTATTTACCTATTCAAGATTGCTTTGAAGGAGTATTTACCCTCTATCAGTCTTCCATTCCTGCATTCTTTATATTGACTTAAGTGTTCTCAGAAGAGATTGAAATTGGGACAAAAATTTAGGTGCCAATCACTTTTGTAAGAGTTCATCTAAGGAGACACTTAAAGGTGAGTAAAGAAGAAAGACTAGAATCCCCTCCCACTGTCTATTCAGTTAACATTCCATGCAGCAGAAACTTAATTCCACAAAAGAATTCTTGGAAAACTAAATATCCCATTAAATACAAGGACCTGGTGAAATTGTGTGCCAAGTACTGTTAGTTATAGGCTGAGGCTAACATATCTCTAGAGCTTCTGACCTGCTATGCTTGTAACTGGAATGAGACTACCTACAGAGGAAAGTTCTCAGATTAAAGAAGTGGGTGGAGAATGTGTACTTGAAAAGTCTGATCTTTCCCTTCTTTATCATTTCTATGCAGACCAGCCTGAAGGCAAAATTCAGAATAGTATTGCTTTTCTTTAGGATTTTGAACTTTTTGTAAGGGTGATGTGAACATTTAAAAATATCTAAGACAATGGGCTGCAGATTCAAATATTTAATTTTACAAAATTTACCAGTGGTAGATACAAAACCTACCAATAATATATAAAGTGCCTGCAATATTTAGACTCTACCTACTTGTCCATCTTATCAAATGCATGAAGATTTTAGGATTTTCTCCTCTCAGTTTTTTATACCCAGTATTTGATACAGTATTTGATATTGATTGTAATATAATTAGTACAAACAAAATGATAAATAAGGTGATTATAATATTTGAACCACTACAGAATATATGTTTGTGGCATATTTTTCAATTGTTAAAGTAATCATGTTAAAGTAATTTATTATTTAATGAAATAGATTATTAAATAATTTTTAATTTAAAATAATAATTTATTGAGTAATAAGAAAATATAACACTAACACAGGTATAAAATGATATTGCACAAAACAATTTCCCATATTACCTTATTAAATGAAAGTGATAATTTATTTTTATTCTAACAATGGCAATTTTTTGAGTAGAGTGAGTAGATACTGTTAGAAACTACTAATGTTTAAGATGATATCTATGATTTGGACATTTTGTATTTCCTTGGGTATGTGATGTTAAATGATCCAGCCGGTTCTTCAGATCTGTGGATTTTTGTTATAGATCAATGAACTACAGACACTGAACATATTCAGATGCTTTTTTCTTGTCATTAACCCTTAACCAAAATAACACAACTATTTGCACAACACTTACATAATATTAAGTATGATAATAATGTAATGATGATTATAGTACTCAGAATTTGCATGTATAGGTTTGTGCAAATATAATGCCATGTTTGATAAGGGACTGCAACATCTTCAGATCTTGGTATCTATGTTCAGTTGGGGATTAGTTCCCAGTGAATACTGAGGGACAGCCAACTGCTAATGTACAGTGAGAAACATATATTAGGAAAATGTCATGAAAGACTATGTAGTACATTGGTAACTGGTGGTTGTCTTGGTTACTTTTCTCTTGTTGCTGGTTCAAAATACCCAACATCCAAAATGAAGGAAGGAAAGGTTTATTTAGCTCACTGTTTGTGGAGCTTTCAGTCTATAATCAGCTTGCTCCAAGGCAGGGTGGCACAGCACTGGGTCAACATTTCAAGGAAGTAGCCAGAGGAAAAGGAGGTAAAGAAGCCTCCTCTCCTCCCTTATATTTTCCAGGGTGGGTGTAGTACTCAGGAAATCTCTGTACCCTCCTCTTGCACAGGATGAAGATATTTGTGTAATGGTGCAATGATGATTTAGAAATGAAAGCCAATCAATCAAGAGTGAAGGAGTTTTATTGCCAAGCCTGGCGACGCAGTCTCTGTTGATGGATCTCGAGACTGCATGCCTCACAATTAAGGGAGTTTACTTTTATAGAGGAGCAATGCAGCCAATTGGTGGGTAGGCTGATAAGAACATGGGGAGTGAGCTGGTTGGTCATTTAGGGTGGCAGGTGGAAGGAGTTTTAAGCGTCATTCCTGGGAAAAGGAAACTTTTGTGAGAAACAGCTGAGGCTTATCTCGTGACAAGAACAAGGACTTAAATCTAAAATGGCAGCGCATACAGAACAAGATAACTGCGCAGGTGGTTAGTGGTTAATCAGAGTATTACATTCCCCTCTGATGTTGTGTCTTGAGCCAAATCTTTGTCTCATTCAGTGGGAAGGAGCTCATATTGAGCCCTTAGGACCATTATGATACAAGGTGGCTGTCTTAGGGCCCCCTCTACATGGAGGGGTGCTGTTTTATTCCAACAAGCATGTTGGCCTGGGGTACCTCTACAGCCAGCAATAGCATATCACAGTTAGGTTAGCAGGAAGGGCCAAGGGTCTTTGAGTTAGCCAACAGTCCTCAGCTTCGTGGGTGACTTGAAGTAAGTCTTGGGTTTGAGGGTCTAAACTTACTTCCTTAGGTCTAGGCAAAACTAGTGGATGGTAGAGAACAATCCGCTGCTCTCCACACACCCAACTCTGAGAAACCCCCGCGAGACCCGACAGCCATCCAAGGCAAGCCATTTTGTTTCCACAGTCTACACTCTGGGTATATGAGCCAGTGAACTGACCTTATGACAGAGTGCCCCCTTTGCAGTCGCAAGAGTTTCCATAAGCTATTTTTAAGGCATCTCTAG
>PVLA01013369.1:0-37341 GCA_004027455.1 Hydrochoerus hydrochaeris
AGACAGGGTCTTGCTATGCAGTTTAGGCTGGCCTTAGCTCACTTTGTAGCCCAGGCTAGTCTCAACTTTGCAAGGATCCTCCTGCCTTAGCCTCCCCAGTGCTGGAATTACAGGAGTGCAGTATCATGTTCATCTTATCTTTTGTTTTAAAATAGTTTCTTGGGTGCCAGGTGTGGTGGCACAGGCCTATAGTCTGAGTATTTGGGAGGCTGAGGCAGGAGAATCACAGCAAGTTTGAGACCAGCCTGGGGTACAAAGTGAGCTCAAGTCTAGCCTGAACTGCATAGGGAGACCTTGTCTCAAAAAGACTTAAAAAAAATAGGTTCTTGGTAAGTTGCCCAGACTGGTCTCCAAATTGGAATCCTCCTGCCTCAGGCTCCTAAGTAACTGGAATGGCAGGCATGTGCCACTACCTCAGGGTTACTTTTTGAATTTTAAGTCATGTAAATGTACTAACTATTCAAAAGATAAATAAAATATAATACAAATATATTTAAGATGAGAGAAACTGTTCACTGACCCACCAAATATTATTGGTTGTACTTTATACCTAAGAATTCTGTCTTATTTCCAATTTTCATTGTTGTATTTAAAGGTGTTTGGTTTTGCAGTAAGCATGCTTTGGGAAAGATTAAAATAGTACCACCTCATCAAACATGTGATACGTCTCAGGTAGCATACTTACCGCTTTACATACACTTTTCTCATTCAATTTTCATAGGTCTGTGAGGCAGATTCTATGTTATTAGCTCATGTTGTGGAGAAAAACATCAAATTAGCACAACTAGAAGTAAGACCACAGGTACTCAAATCTCAGGAAGTCAGAAACTGGAGTTTCTCACTTACTACTGTACTGGTCTTTTCCTTCTGTACACAAAACCTGAATTTTTTTTTTTTTTTAGTTGAACCCTACATACTCTACCACTAAGCTACATGCTTAGCCCTTTTTATTTTTTTATTTTGAGACATGATCTCATTAAGTTGCCTGGGCTGACCTTGGCCTTGTTATCCTTCTACCTCCAAATGGGTTATAGGTATGCATGGCCATGCCTGTGTGTACCTGAATTCCTTGGCTGAACATCAGCACACTAAAATTGATAAGTGAGGGGAAATGTATGTAAATTATCTGGGGGCTTGTTATCTCCTTTGATCAGTAAAAACAAATCTTATTTCAGAATGGAGAGGCCAAATTTGCTGGCTGTGTTCTTCCATTCCAATGTGGTATAATCTTGAAGCCATCTGGTCAGACTCACAAGTTATTAAATATAATTTAAAATTAAATACAAATGTGCCACAAGAGTAAAATTAACCATTTGAAAAAAAAAATCCCAGGCTTCTTTGGTCGCTTGGTACCTAGAACCAGATGTGAAAACATCAGTGAGCTCTGGGGCATTGTAGAGTTGGAAACTTTTAGTTTCATTAAACTTGAGACTTGTGTAGTCCCAGTTTCACTTAGGATAGGTAGGACTCACTTTTGATCTTCAAAGGGTAAAGATATTTAAAAAGCATCAAGTGTTTAATACCTACCAATGCTGATTAGCTAAACATAAACAAATCATTTACAGCTGCATTAGTTGTACTTGCTCAATGCAAATTTAAAGAATACAAAATGCTTAGAAGAATATATTTAGAGCTTGGTTGAATAGAAAATTTGGAAAATAGACTTCTTGTGGAATTTCTAGAATTTCATTTGTCTAAAGATTATCTATACCCATTGTGTAAATAAGGAGAGAAAGCTAGATGTGTTAGTGTACGCCTGTATCCCAGAACTCTGGAGGCTAAAGCAGTATGATCCCAAGTTCCAACCTAGCCTGGGCAATTTAGCGATTGATGAAGATCTTGTTTCAAAATTCATAAAAGAAAAAGCTTGGAGGTGGGAGAGTTGAAGGGAGGGAGAGGCTGTGTATGTAATTCAGTGCAAAGACCCTTGGTTCAAACCGCAGTATAGGGCAGATTTACTTTTAAATTATTTTATTTCATTTCATTTCATTTCATTTCATTTCATTTTATTGAGACAAGGTCTTGTTATGTAGTCCAGGCTTGCCTTGAACTCATTAGGTAGTCTAGGGTGGCCATGAACTTGCAACAATCCTCCTGCCTCAGCCTACTGAGCGCTAGGATTACAGGCATAAACCCTGGCTTTTTTGGTTTTTTGAGACAGGGTCTTACTACCCAGCCCAGGCTGGCCTCAAACTTGTATTAACTCTCCTGCCCTAGCTCCCATGTGCTAGGACTATATGCATGTGCCACCATGCCAGGCTTGAGTGAAAAATTTAAAAGGTCATTTCTTTGCCACAGTAGAAGAAAAATACTCAACAATATTTGTGTAAATAATAACATCATATTACACTATTTTTTTAGTTTAAGGACAGAGTTTTCTTTTCTCTTTCTTTCTTTCTTTCCTTCTTTTTGAGACAAAGTCTTGCTATGTGGTTCAGGTTGGCCTTGGGCTCACTTTGTAGCCCAGGCTGGTCTCAAAATTGCAATGATTGTCCTGCCTCAGCCTTCCAAGTGCTGGGATTACAGAAGTACGCCACCATACCTGGCCTTCTTTTCATTTTATAAAATTAAATTAATAACTTCAATTTTTTAAAAGAGATGACAGAATTTCAAATAATTAGATAATTTTGATATCTTTTATTTTTGAAAACCTCTATCAACTCCCAAGAGTCTAACAAGTTTTTTGTTTTGTTTTTATCGGTACCAGGGATCAAACTCACAACCTCGCGCTTGCAAGTCAGGCACTTATGCCGCTGAGCTAAATCCCAGCCCTCTAACATGGTTTATAATGAAATACATTTTTATTTTACTCAAGGTCTAGGCAGGAAAACAGAAGGAATTCACCTGAGGAAATTTTAATACAGAAAATTCAATTATCACGCACAAGTGATGGTAAGGCTGAGAAGCCAAGTTTAAGATGGTGAAGCAACCCAAAGCCTGGCCGCACGGGAAGCTACCTCGACTCTAGAGCAAGACAGGTGGAATAGCCAGGCATAGTGGCACACATCTCAGTACTCAGGAAGCTGAGGCAAGTTCAAGGCTAACCTGGGCTACATCAGGAGCTCAAGGCCAGTCCCAACTACGTTAGTGAGAACCTGCTTCAAAAAAAAAAAAAAAGTGGGCTAACCAAACCCAAAAAGTAGGTGAGCTGGAGGGGGCTGCCAGGCAGGCACTGAAGCCTAGAATGTAACAACCAGGAAACATTTGCAGGTGCCACAGAGGCAGAGTCAGGAAAGATTCCTCTCCTCTGTACCCTACGCTTCTCATTGGTTGATGCTGCCTGGAAGCCAGAGTGTAGAAACAGGCACTGGTGTTGTCCTCTGATAGAGGGAAGAATCCAGAAAGGATAGAAGATGCAGTTTTCTACCTCTTTTGCATTCAGGAGCCATTCTTCCTCTTATACCAATTCCCCTACAACTGCATTTTCTGCCTAATATGAGGTAACTGTCACTGTGCCAACAAAAAATCACTGTCATCTTCCCAGCCAGGGGAGACAGAAGGTCCTAGAAAAGTCAGCAATTGGATGTTTCAAGGTTCTTCAAATGATGAGCAATCTCACACATCTCCACATGTGCGAGTGCTCACATGTGTGTGTGTGCACTTGTGTGTACTTTGTTTTTGCAGTGCTGGAGATCAAATCTGGGGCCTTATGACTGCTAAGCCCTTTTTATTTTATTTTGAGATGGTCTCCTTAAGTTATCTAGGGTGGCCACATACAATTCTCCTGTGTCAACTTCCTGAGTAGCTGGGATTACAAGCATGTAGCACTGTGTCTGGCCCTGGATGTGGCTCACTCTTTCCTTCCTTCCTTCTCATTCAACACGGAGGCCAAAAACAGGGACAAAAATCTGAGAAAGATAAAAATTTGGTATATAAAACCTTAGATCAGGAGTAACTTGTTCTGTGAGTATTCCACAAGATGAGCAAACATTTCTAATAGATTTTAACTTGATAAATGAGCGATGTCTTGCAATACAAGCAGCACCTGATGCCAAATGTCACATGATCACAACTGAGCAATGAGTTTTCTCTCTCTCACTGGAGGATTGTGGGTTATCATCTCCCAAGAGCAAGAAGTTATAGAGGAGATCTCATCTTCAGAGGAAGAGAATAAAAAGAGAGAGGAATCCCTCACTTCACATGAGATTAGGGAAATGTGTAAAATGTGGGAAACTGAAAAATTTTGTGGAAAATCACCATCCAAATAAGGCAGCAGCACTGCAAGTGAATCTATTTGACGACAATGTGATGTCACATTTCTGCAAAATCCTCAAAAGGAGGCAAAAGCAAATGTAGTTGGATAGTTTCCTTGTTAAAGTTGCACAGAGAGAAAAAGATTCCATTGAGTCAACAGACACCAGTGATTGTTGGTGAAAGTCATCCTTCACAAGAGCCCTCCTGCCTCGTCTTCCTCATGCCAGCCATAAAGGTTTTCAAAGGTAAGGACAGGTTAATTTATTTTCTTTATTATTTTGTATTATAGTTATTACAGCATTATAGTCATTTTATGTGATTATTATTTCTTATGGAGAAATTTGCCCTGATCTACAAATGTTTTGGATTGCAAGCATATTTCTGGAACAAACCATGCTTGCAAACCTCAGTTTTTACTGTGTTTGTAATATACACATGAACATATAATACATGTATGTAAATTTTTAAAAATGCATAATGGTTATTTTTTTTTTCTGTAACCAGTAGATATCCTTTTGCTGTTGTTGATTTCGTACTGGGAATCAAACTGAAGACTTTGCACTTGGCAGGCAGGCACTTACACCATTGAGCTATATCCCAGCCCTTTTCCATCTGTAACCAATCACATGGTCAAGTGTGATATTTATTATCACTTTCTTCTTCTACCATCTATTCTGTGATTTCCTTATCCTCATCCAATGTTTTGCTAGATTGGGATTCTTTACCTGACTGGGTGTCTATGACCTTTATACTGAATGACTTGAGTCTGTAAGAGCCCAGATTTTATTATGTTGCTTTATATTGGATAGGGACATCATGAGATATCCCTGGGAATACCTGGCATCCTAGACATGGTCCTTTCTATTTGTACTGTGCACCAGCCACCTACATTCCCTACAGTAATAAGATCAATTTCCCCCGTCTCTGTATCAACTTCCTTCTCTCCCTGTTGGTGACCATCTCAGCTTCTCATTTGATGTACCATGCTGGATGCTCTGGTGAGAGTATTTGGAAATGAAGTTCTCTAAACTAACTTGGGCCAAATGTGATAATGAGACACAAAATCTCTGAGAAAAGATTACTGAGTGTAAGTGGCAGAGAGGCCACTCTCGTTTCCATTACTCAGCTGCGCCATGCATCGTGGCCTTGGGAGGAAGAGCCAGGCACACTGTCAGAGCTGCTTCAGAGATCTACAGCACCCAGCTGCAGGGAATATTGCCTCCCAGCTGATGCCACATGCATTGTTTCAGTAAGCTATTCTTTGATCTATTAGGCCAGTTGCTTCTAATGATTCATGTAATAAGACTAGTAAATTCCATGAGTGTGAAACATTGCTCTATTTTCCTTTTCCTCTGTGAAATAGGTTCCAGAAATAGTCTTATCTGAAATACCATGCTACTGGAATAAGGCCTTTATGAGCCCACTGATGGTGGTGTTGGGATACTCATGGCAGAGATGGAGACAAAGATGTGCCCTGAATAGAATCTGATTAGTTCCTTCTGTCATGGAGGGGGCTTAGTATTCCTGTCACCAAGTTTTAGTATATGTGCTGCCGAAGCGAGCACTCCTGTCACCAAGTAACTGGCTGATACTCATCAGCAATCATACCGGCATTGGCCTTTCCTGTCGGCAAGTTGGGCACTCAGCAGTGGCCTTGGTGAGATCAGCTGGGTTAGGGAAGTCTCTGTTCACAAGTTCATTGGAGACACCATCCCTACTGCAGTGGTCACTTGATATGTGATCAAGCATCCAGATGGGTGAGAAAAGAGGCCATGCAGAGCATCTGCTTTTGCTCCACCCTCTACTCTGCCTTCCACATTCCACATGGGGGCTCTGCAGCTGCCAAGTGTGTTTCCCAACTAAGGATATAATCAAGTGGGCTGAGAGTCCTCCGGGTGAACTCCATTAACCACCACAGCCCCCACCGTAAATAAGTAGTAGACCAGAGTGATTTTTCAGGTCCTTAGGATAAATACCAACTCAGAAAAATGTTTCTTGATTCTCCCATATTTGGGGTTGGTCTTTTCTCGGGATACAGTCATCCTGCTAAAGGACTGCTATCCTTCAGGTTAGATTCCAGGGATGAGATATCAGTTAATCTCCCTTCCTCACTAGATTGTAAATTCTTTGAAGGCAGGGATTTTTGTCTACATTGTTCACTGTTGTAACCCCACTGCCTACACTATACTTAATATATACTTAACGAATTGAATCAATCAGTCAAAATTTTAAAACATTGTCTTTGGCATGGAGATAAATGCTCACGTTATTTATTGAGAGACAGTGCAATCTTTCTATCCATCTGAAAGTTGGATCATGTCACTTAAATTCAAATAAGTGTAAGGGTTTCTGGAAAGAAATGGTGGTTTTTAAATAAAACTTGTTTAATCTGTGAAAGGTGTGTTATATTTTTATTCACAGTGGATTCCCATGAGAATACAATGGTGTGAACTTTTAATTTGAATGTTCAAATAATTTTTTTCTGTGACATTAAAGACTAATTCTATTTGAACAGAATCTTTAAAAAAGTGATTAAGCATTCTCAACAGATTTTTTTCATCAAATTAAAACAGAAGATATTGTTAGCCATTAGTGCAATATGATTATGAGTTTTTCTTAGACTGCTTAAATAAGATAACCCCGTGATGTATTTCAAATAACATTTCAACTCTTTCCTCAAATCATGAATTATTTTTAAATAATTGGATATGCTATTTTTCCATTAGCAGTGAAAAATTTATTTATAGAATGTTTGCAAAAGGCATAAACAGAGATCTCATTTTTGTCATTTAATGATACATCTCTAAATATTCATAACATGGCTATAAATGCAACACTCCAAAATGCATGGGTTCTCTATAGTTGATTGATTGATTGATTGATTGATTGATTGCAGTACGGAGAATTGAATCCAGGGCCTTTCCACTGAGGTAGAGCTCCATCCCTTGTTTATTTTTTATTTCGGCACAGGGTCTTGCTAAGTCAGTAATTTTCCCTGCTGGCCTCCTCCTTGAAATCCTCCTGCTTCAGCCTTCCAGAATGCTGCTGATATCACAGATGCATGCCCCACATCCTGTTCCTTTTAATTATTTCTAAGTGTCTGGTTTTGTGGCATTTAGATACATTCTGTTGTGTAACCAATATCACCATCTATTTCCAGAACTTTTTCAGCTTCTCAAATTGAAATTCTATGTTTATTAAACACTAACTCCCTTTTTCTCCTCTCCCCAGTGCATGGGAACAACCATTCTGTTTTCTTCTTTATAAACTCAGTTACTCTATGTATCTTGTATAAATGGCATCATGTAATATTTTTCTTTTGTAACTAGTTTATTTAACACAGCATAATGTCATCAAGATTCATCTGTGTTGTAGTATGTCAGAATATCCTTCTAAGTCTGAATAATGTTCTATTGCATATGTATACCACATTTTGTTTATCCATTCATCTGTCACTAGACACTCAGCTGTTTCTACCTTTTGTCTATCTAACAATGAATTTATTTTTTATCTATGTTATCTATCTGTCTATCTGTCTATCTATTGATTGACCTTAGGGGTGCTCTTCCACTGAGTTACAGACTTTTTTCATTTTTGGAACAGGGTGTCACTGTGTTGACCTTGAATTTAGGATCTTTCTGTCTCAGCCTTCTAAGTAAATGGGATTGCAATTTAGTGTTGAATTTGAAAGGACTTTTCACTATGTAGTTTTATGTACATTTATTTGGTTTATTGCAATGCTAAACATAAACACTGTAATAAAGTGAAATTTCTCCTCCGACCTCTGAGGGTTCACTGGCATAAACTGATGCTAGATAGATTAAATAGAAGAGACACACAGATTTATTGATGTGCACATAGAAAGAAATTACAGCATGAGATCATAGAGTGTGAGACTCCAAGAAATATCAAATGGTTGAAATTTAAATGCCATTTTCATAGCAGAGAGGAAGTAGGGTGCAGGTAATTTTAGAAGGATAGCACATTATTTTTAGGGCAGATGAATGGGAACAAAATTCTCTTGGGCTCTAGATGTGATTTTGACTTTCATTCTTTCTCCTTCCAATGAGTTTAATCCTCTTTGGTTAATGAGATTTCAATAAGAAGACTGAAAGCCCTTGTGTTCCTCTTTCGAGGATCTAGTTGGGTAGAGCAGGGCATTGTGCAGAAAGCCTCTCTGTGGGCTGGAGAAGGCAGGAAAGGCCAGTGTGATCTTGAGTCTGAGCAGCTTCTCAGTACTAGTCAGTATGTCGCAGTATTAGTCTTGGGGGTATCATTTTCTGGACCCCAACAATACATCCACACTCACACATACATTTTTCCCTATTTATATTTTGCATATGACAGACTTGTTGACAATAATGTCATCGACTTTAATAGACATTATATGGAATTAATACAGGAATATATTAATCTAAAATATATCATTGATATTTGTATCCAAAGAGGGGAAAAATATATGTATTTGCAATTTGCCACAATTACCTTTAGGTGGCATTAGATCCTTGGGCATGTAGTACAGGGAGACTTGGACAGTTACTGATGTATGTATGTGTGTATTTTGACAGCTTGACAAATTTAAAACCTAATCCAAATGTTATTTGGGATCAGAATGCAGGATAAATGAATATACAAAGTGACCATGCTGAGACCTCTTCTAATATGTCAGCTATATTCTGATAAAATTCTACCTTCTTGTTTTCTTGAGGCAGGTCTTTGCCTCAGATTAGACAGTTTCAGTGAAAAAATCTGAAAAATGTTTTGAAGTTCAGTGTGAGGTTCTCAGCAAAATACAGACTGTTCTCTATTCCACAGATGGTAAGAATTTGGAGGGAAGGGTGTTCTTTCATGTCTGTAAGAAATCTCTTAGACTCGTTTTTCTGAATCAACACTTCAGACACCAGAATTTACAGTTCTGTTTGTCATAGTGGAAACTTAAACCAAAAATCTAGCAGTGAAGGATACGGAGAAACTGCCATTGCCGTGATTCTGTTACTTGGATTTTGAAGTGATGCAGTAACATTTGCGTTCTCAGTTTTCTCTACGGCATTCAGAGTTCATATTGCTGGAAAAACCTTTTTTTTTTTTTTTTTAATTTTCAAGTTGGCTGCTTTAAAAGATGCTTTATTACCAAGAACACTGAATCAGACTCTTGCATCTTTTACTTGCTGTTACGGGTTTAGCTGGGACTTGGGAGGTCAGGGTATTAGTCCTGGGTCTCAGTGTTGGTGGCTTTGTGGCTGGTTCTACTACGCTGTGTTGGAATCAGCGGGCTCCAAGCTCTTTGTTTTGTCTAGCCTGCAGACCACACTCTCTTCCAAACAAAATCAAAGTGCTGCTGAACACAGGAAGTAAACTCTTCAAAGTGCTTGACTATTTTTGTATAGGCTTCTTTTAACCAAAGACAAGAACAATAAGAATAGCTTTTCTCAAAGGGAAGTGACTTTGATCATCTCTACTATTTAAATTATTAGCTTTTTCTTTAGTAACTATTGCTGAAAATACTCTATCTCTTTGTAAAGATCAATGATATATGTGGGGTATGTTACAGCACTTTGAATCTTTTCCAAGAAAAATGTGTTTCCATTATATTTTGGGTGGAGAGCTAACAAATTTTGAAAACCTGTTATGGGCAATGTGCCTTGTATTTGTTAGACAGTGTTCATAGCAACTCATAATAACTTCACATAAGCATTATTATTGCTATTTTATTAGCACAGAACTAGAAGTTCAGAGATTTTTTTTTTAAAGCCTAGTATTATGACACATGCTTGTAAAGCCAGGATTCTGGGAGACTAAGGCAGGAGAATCACAAATTCAAGCCCAGTCTGGACAATTTAACCACCTATAGTGACCATTTTAGAGTTTAAAAATTTTTAAAAAGGGCTCAGAGTGAAAGCCCTGGGATCAGTCCCCAGTATGTGGACACACACACACACACACACACACACAGATTTGTAAAAATTTTGCCCAAGTTCTCATAACTAGGAATTGAAAAAACCAAGATTAGTCCATTTTCATTGAATACATAGTAGAAGTAGTCTACTTATGTTTGAAACATTTTTGGTGCCTATTCTAAATTAATGTCTTCTGAAATCGTATCAAATTCTGCACAACTTTTCTCCCTTTAAGAGTTTCAAATTATAATAAATGAATTTTACATGTTGACAAAATTCTTTTGCTATAGTTATATCTTAATCATAATGAGCAAGAATTTGAAATTTTTTGTTGACTTATAATTAGTCTATGTGGAGGCTCCACAGATTTGGGGCTAATTCAGAAAAAGGAGGCGATCAGGCATGGTGGTATATACACCTGTGTAATCCCAGCACTCGGGGCTAAGAGAGGAGGGTTGACTGAGGAGTGAGTTTGAGGCCAGCCTGTGCTTCATAGTGCAAGGCCAGTCTCAACTACTTAGCAAGACCTTGTCTCAAAAAGAAAAACAAAACAAAACAAAACAAAACACCAGAAAAAGGAACAGACCAGACCAGACCAGACCAGAACAGAACAGAAAATAAAAGAATGGATGGGCCAGGGATATAGCTTAGTGGCACAAATACCTGGCTGACAAGTGCAAGGTCCTGAGTTCGATTCCTGGAACAACAACAAAGTAAAACAAAAGAAAAAGATAAGATAAAAGGGAGGACCATGAAAGGCAATGACAGACAACTTTCATGGGTGGCACGTGGCCAAAGGAGGGAAAATCTCTCACATCCTGAGATCATCCAGTGGCTTAACGGCAAGAGCAGAGGGCAAGGGAACAAAATGAGGACTAAGGGACCGGGGAGGCTTCCATGGAGTCTCTGGGTTGGAGGACTCTGATGGGCAGCAGCAACTTGGGACCTTGTAGCTGCAAGGGCCCGTCTTATCAATAGGTAACAGCTGTTGGGGAAGTTTTGCCAGGTATGCAAGTTTTGCCAGGCAGGCAAGCTCTAAGCAGTTAAGAATGTTATTGGGAAGACTATTTTTGAAATAACTGGATGTGTAAAAATTTATGTTTGGTGCCAGCAGTGCTTTGAGCTAATGGTCTTGGCCTGCAGAAAAGAAATAAAAAAGCAGGGGGCCAATATACCAAGGCCATCTTTGGCTCGTTTGTGTAACAGTCTCTCCAAAGGCACTATTAATTGTTCTGGGAACAGAAAATGGCTTTTGATCATAGAAAGTCTCTGATTACTAACAGTTTATGAGTTCATTGATATTATTCTCTGTTGCTTTCTTTATATACAGCGTAACATTGTTTATGGTCAAGGAAAGAAAATATGCCTCCATATAAAAATAATTTTATTTCAAAGAATCTGATAACATATACAACTACATCTACTTCTAACCAGAACCACCTACATCTCATTTAGCTGCTTCCTATCCATATGATTGAACTATACAACTGCCAAAGTCCAGTGAAATCCTAAATTGCCTTTCGTCTCACAGATACATGTGTATTTGTTTTTAGTTTGTGAAGATAATTTTTAGCTTGATATAAGAACTTACTACTTTCATCGAAACTCAAAATATTTTCAACAGGCACGGCCATGTAAGCAACCTGCAGGTCCCTGCTATATTACATCCTGGCCCCGACATCTTGGGGACTCAAGGGAGCCTCCAATGTTCATGTTCTTCTGGGGATCACCTCTGTACCCCAAATTCAAGAGGACACAGGACAAGTTTTCCTGAGAATTCTGTCTCTGTTCTCTACACTGAAATCTCATTGTAGCCCCCCCAATCTGCAAATGCAAGTTTCTCTGCTCTGCAGAATTCCATGAAGGAAATCTCTTCTTCAGTAGATTGTTAGGCTCTTGACAGGTGCTGCTTATTGGATTGGCTTTGCTCCCTCCAAGCTAATGTGTTGGGTTTCTCCTTAAATGTGTGAGCACTTATGTCACTGTCCTCAACCCTGAGGCCTCATCTGATGCTCCTGGTGTGTTAGCTTTCTGTTGCTGTGATAAAATACCTAAGAAAGTCAATTTAAAAGGAGGAGGGTTTGTCTTGACTTACAGTGTCAGAGTTTTCAGTACATGGTCCCTTGGCTCCATTATTTTTGGGCCCGTGGTGAGGTAGGACATCATGGTAGGGAACAGCAAAGCTGCTTGCCACATGGCATTTGGGAACAAAGAGAGAAGAAGGGTCTACAATCCCCATATTGCCTTCAAGACTCTCTCCCACTACAGTCTACCTCCTAAGGTTCTCCCACCTCACATAGTGCTAAGAAGCCTTCAACACATGCATTTGGGGAATGCTTAAGTTTCAACTGTAACAATAAGATTACTGGAAATATCTGTGATCTTGTTACTAACATAGCAGATTATCTATTGGAACAGGAAATTCTATTTAGAAGGAACCAGGGAAGGGGAACCACTCTCTATTGCATATCTGCTACATGATAGGTATATGTGATGGTTAATTTTTTAAAATTAATTTTATTGATACATTTTAGATAAACATAACAATTATATTCATCATAGGGAATTTGTCCCTGTATATGATACATCTTGATTTTTTTCTCTTTTTTTAACTATTCTCCTTACCTCATTCAACTACTCTTCCCCTCTTTAGTTTCAAAAGCTTTGTTTACATTTTTTCCTTGTTTTGTTTTTCTTTTCCCTTTCTTCCTTTCCCTCTCTGCCCTTTCCATTTGAGCATTTGACAAAATCTGTTATACATTTTGATCCTTATTTACACTTTTAGTTTCTCACACCAGAGAAATAATGTGATATTTACGCTTGTGTGTCTGATGTATTTCACTTAAGAGTATGTATAGTCCTAAGGTGCATCCATTCAGCTAGAAATGTCTCAAGCTTATCTTTCTTTGTAGCTGAGTAGTACTCCATTTTATAAAAAAATACATATCTTCTTTATCCATTTATCTGTTGATGGGTATTTGGACTGTTTCCAAGATTTAGCTATTACAAATTGTGTTGCTGTAATTATGGTTGTGCATATGTCACTGTGGTGTGATGCTTTTAATTCTTTTGAGAAGATACCAAGAAGGGGAATAGCTGGGTCATACAGCCCTCTAGTTTTACTGTTTGGAGGAATTTCCACACTGATTTCCACAGTGTTTTCTTGATAATAAATCAAGAGTGAGATGGAATCTTTTTGTAGTGAGATGGAACCTCAGCATTTTTAAATATGTGTTTCTTGAAGGACCTATGACATTGAACATTTTTCATGTATTTATTTGCCATTTGTACTTCTTCATCTGAGAAGTGTGTGTTCATTTCAGATGTCCATTTTCAGGTTGGGTCTTTAAATCTAGGGGGCTCTGAATTTCTTTTGAGTTCTTCATACATTCATGATATTAGTTGTTTCTCTGAGGAACAGCTAGCAATTTTTTTCCCATTCTGTAGGTTCAACTGTGGTGATTTCTTCTTCTGTGAAAAAAACCTTTTAATAAAATGAGGTCACAGTTGTTGGTACTTTGTAGTATTTCTCCTGTGATTGGGGTTTTGTTCATAAAGTCCTTGCCTATACTTATGTCTTCAAGAGTTCTAAGTATTCTCTCTTCTAGCAGGTTTAATGTTTCTGTTCTAACATTTAGTTGTTTGATCTTTTTTGATTTTAATTTAGTGCATGGTGATAGATATGAGTCTAGTTTTAGTCTTTGCATGTGGAAAGTCTATTTTTCTAGCACTGTTTATTAAAAAGGCTAGCTTTCTTCCAAGACGGTGTTTGGCACCTTTGTCAAAGATAAGGTGGTTGAGCGTGTTTGGAGTAGTTTCTGCATTTTCCACTCCACTCCACTGATCCTTGGGTCTATTTTTTTGGCAGTACTGAGCTTTTTAAAAAAATTTTTTTTATCACAGTAGTGTAATTTTAAGTCAGGGATTGTGAGTCCCCTTGCTTTTCCTTTGTTGCCCGGAATTGTTTTTGCTATTTTAGATCTCTTCTGGTTCCAACTGAATTTTAGCATTGTTTTCTCTAATTCTGTGAAGTATGCTATTGGTATTTGAATCAGGATTGCATTAAGTCTGTATAACAATATTGAGAGTATGCTTATTTTCACTAAGTTGATTCTTCCTTGCCAAGAGCAAGGGATATCTTTTCATTTTCTACCAACAAAGAAAAGCCCAGGTCCTGATGGATTCACTGCTGAATTCTGCAAGAAATTTAGAGAAGATCTGGTGCCACTATTCCTCAAACTCTTTAATGAAATTGAAAGGGGAACAATACTCCCAAATTCATTCCTGGAAGCAAGTATTACACTGATACTTAAACCAGAGAAGGATCCAACCCAAAAAGAACTATAGATCAATCTCTCTAAAGAACATAGATGCAAAAATCCTTAACAAAATACTGGCAAACAGAATGCAGCAAATCATCAAGAAGATTATACACTATAACTAAGTAGGATCCTCTCAGGGATGCATGGATGATTCAACATAAGCAAATCAATAAATGTAATATACATTATCAACGGAACTAATGTAAAAATCACACAATCATCTCAATGGATGCAGAAAAATCATTTGATGAAAATCCAACACTGATTGATGATAAAAAGCCCCACAGAAAATTGGGATAGATGGTCTATCTCTATCTGACAAAAGCCATCTATGACAAATCAACAGCCAACGTCATACTAAATGGTCAAAAACTGAGAGCTTTCATTCTAAAGTCAGGAATAAGGCAAGAATGTCCACTATTGCCACTCCTATTCAATATAGTTCTGGAAATGTTAGCCACTGCAATTAGACAAGAGAAAAATAAAACAGAGATAGGAAAAGAGGGAGTTAAATTGTCATTATTTGTATATTACATGACACTTTACCTAGAAATCTCAAAAACTGCATGAAAAGGATTCTGCTACAATAACCAAATTCAGCAAAGTAGCTGGATACAAAGTCAGCACTCAAAAATCAGTAGATTCCTACACAAATAACAAACTCACTGAAAGAAAAATTAGGGAAACCATATATTTCACAATATCATCTAAAAAAAATGGAATACCTAGGAATTAATCTAATGAAAGAAGTAAAAAATCTTTACAATGGAAACTACAGTACTCTGAAAAAGGAGATTGAAGAGGATAATGATGCTTTTAATTCTTTCAGGAAGATACTAAGAAGGGTAATAGCTAGGTCAAATGGAACCTCTAGTTTTATTTTTTAAGAAATCTCCACACTGATTTCCATGGTGGAAATTTTCACCAGTCTCAAATCCCACCAACAGTGGAGAGTGGTTCATTTTTTCCCACAGCCCCACCAGCATTTGTTATTGGCTGATTTACTGATAATAGCCATGATAGTTAATCTCAAGTATCAACTTGCTTGGATTGGAAAATGCCTAGGAAATTAGTAAAGCACATTAATGTATTTGGGTTTTTCCAAAAATGATTGGATCATGTGGGCTCTAACTTTTATCAGTGGATTGATCCATTGATGAGATCATAATTTGGTGGCATTATTGGGAGGTGACAGAGATCCAAGAGGGAAGGCCTAATTGAAGGGAATAGACCATGAGGACATGATCTTGGGGACTACTTCTGGTCTTTGTCTCTTATCTATCTAGTTCTTTCCCTCTCTGCTTCTTGACACCATGAGATAAGTAGCTTTTCTCTATCGTGCCCTGCCACAGTGAGATTTCTGCTATACCTCAGGCTCACAGTAATAAAACGAGTCAATCATGGACTAACTTTCTGACTAACCCTTTTCCTCCTTTAAGCTGTATATGTCAGTTATTTTGTCACAGAAACAGAAAGCTAACACATTATATAAATTATATATATAATTATATAATAATTTATTATATAATTATTATAATATGATATAATATTATAATTTAATTAATATACAATTTAATATTATAAATTAATATATAATATAATATTATTATATAATTATATATAATTATATAAATTATTATATTTATTCTTCAAGAAAACTCTAAAAAGAATTATTTTTACCCTTTTGTTAAAGAGTACAATAAAACATAGGAAACTCTTTCTAAAAAGCAATGATTCAAATTTAGATCTGTTTGACTTTGAAATATGGGAATTGAATTTACTGACATTTAAAAATACATCAGTACATGATCATTTCCTTTTCCAAATAATTTCAAGATAGAAATAGATCAACTAAATATTGAGAAATATTTGAAAAGTGTAATAAATTTATAGAATAACTCCTGTTTCATTTATAAGATCAATATTTACCAATCTTCAATCAATGGTTATTTTAAAGAAACTGCTTATCTATATCATATAATTGAAATATGCAAAAAAGATCATCTTATATTAATTTGTTAGATAACTAAATATGGTAGTTTGTTTCTATTGGTATTCATTCAGTACAGCTGACTTTAACTGTGTCCTTCATCTTCTTTAAACAACTCATGCTAACTGTAAAAACATTAAATTACAAAGTTGCATGTCTTATGCTGTTTCTATTTTTAAAATTTATTAGTACATGTTTGCAGCACATAATGATTACATTTATTGTGGTGAGTGGTTCCACATACATAATTCGTATTAATTCTTGTTTTCCCTTCACCTCCCCCAACTTTTGCCAGTATCTGATTCATTTATTTATCTTATAAATCCTTATAATGTTAAATATCATATATACAGATTAGCATGTATACTAATAGGTCAAAAAACATACAAAACACATAAGGCAATTATAATAAATCACATTACTCTGATAAGTACATTGTCCATGCTGGATTATAATAACTTTTATTTCTTTTTTTTTTAATTGTATGTCTCTCATTTGCACTTCATTTATATATTGAGTTTCTCATATGAGGGAAACCATGTGCTAGTTAAGCTTATGTGTCTGATTTACTTCATTTAACATTATAAGTTAATTTTTATTGAGGCATAATTGACACATAGACTGCTCATGTGCACACACACCCACGTTATGTGGTAGTGCTGGGGACAGAAACCAGCAATTCCCTTGCTGAACATCCATTTTACCACTAGCTGCACCCACAGCCCTAACCTGTGTAAGTCTAATATGTATATACACCTGTGAAACGATTATCACAAGCCAGGCAGTTAAAATAGCTAGCACCCTCAGAAGTCTTTGTCATTCTCCATGACAAATCTTTCTTCTCTCTCCTATCCGTACAGTTACTGGTTAGCTCTTTGTCATTACTCACATTCCTAGAGTTTTATGTTAATTGAAACATTCTGTATAAACTTCTTTTTTGTTTCTTTGATTCAGCAGAATGATTCAGCTATATTGTGGCTTGTATCAATATTTCATTCCTTTTTATTCTTGAAGTGTAAGGATATAACTTGTTTATCCATTCATCTGTAGATGGACATTTGGATCGCTTCCAGTTTTTGGCTATTTTTAAAAAAGCTACTATGAACATCTGCGTACAAGTCTTTGTATGGACATATGCTTTCATTTTTTGTGTGTAAGCACTCAGCAGTGGAAAGCTTGAATCATATAGTAGATGTATGCTTAACTTTTTAAGAAGCTGTCCACTTTTTCTGAAATAGATGTTACCACTTTACATTCTCACCAGCAGTGTAAGAGAGTTCCTGTCTTCCAATCTTGGCTGACACTTGGTATGGTCAGTTTTTTTTTTTCAATTATTATTTTAAAAAGCAAAGCAAATAAATAAAGGATAGAAGTAATACAGAATTTTAAAAAAAGTAGGAAATTAATATTAGTTAATATATTATATATTTCTGTCTTAGAAATAGTTACTCAGGTTACAAGATCTAGGCATGAAAAAATGATCAATCATTGTTTAGTTTTTTTTTAACATTAACCTTTCAAATAGATAAAATATATAGTAGTACTCATTATACTTTAAATTTCTATTGTTCCAATGACAAGGCAACTTTTCATATGCTTATTTACCATCCATATCTATTCAAATATTTTGCCTGTTAAAATATAGGGTCCCTATTTTCATAAAATAAAAAGGAATAAAATAATAGTGGATAGCACATTCAAAGAAAACAATCTACAGAAGTATTTCCAAATCAATAAAGTGGTAGAATCAAAAGGATATTTAAATATATGTTATGCTTTTCTGAAATATTTAATTTTTTTGCAATGAGTATATATTCTTTCTTTATGAGAAAAAGAGATTTGTACTTTCATAAAACAGTATAAGAGAAAATACAATTTATTGCTTAATAAAAGATCTTGATCTTGAACTTCTCAGCCTCCAGAATTGTAAGAAATAAATTTCTATTGTTTATTACTCAGTCCATAACAGTTCTGTCACAACAACATAAATGGGCTAGAACATGAAATGGGAGAATGTAGGCAAAATTGTTCTACAAAAGAGTTATATAACTCTCATTCTTTATTTGTACAAGGACACGTCTTTAAAATTATCATAATTCAGAAATTTTTTTGAAGTCAAATTTTTGTTTTCTGAGGATCTCCATGTTAGTGTGAGGAGAGAGAAGGGTGACCCAAGAAGGCCTATGGCATCATGGTTACTTAAAACTATTAGATTGAAAAGAGGAGGTGAGGTGAGAGTGTTGAGTGATTGTAAAATTTAATCTTAAGTTACATTTTTAAAAGGAAAAGTGAATGAAGAGTGGCAGTTTGATCCTAATGGCAAATACATCCAAGAAGAGACTATTTCACTGAAGAGACTATTCACTGAGACGTGATCAAGGATGAGGTGCTATGGCTTGCATCTAGGTGTCTCCTCAAAGCTTTATGCACTCATAGTTGGAGCTTTTCAAGAATAGCTGGATCTAAGATGTGTGAATATGGATTAAGAGTGTGTGATAACTAAATTAGTCCACTGATTGATTTAGCATAGTTCTGGGTATGGATAATGGTAAGGCCTACCCTAGGGTAAGGATAGCACCAACCAATAGGCTTTCAGCCTAGATGGGATAAAAAAAGAAAGGCAGACTCATTGCTGCTGCTTTGGTTGCCTCCTGTCTGTCCTGCTATGGACTGTTTCTCCTCTGCTGTGCCCCTCTGCTATGCTGCCTTGCCTTGGAGCCAGCTGACTATGGACTGAAACCTCTAAATATGAGTTGAAATAAACTTTTCCTCCTTTAACTTGTGGGTGTCAAGTATTTTGTCCCAGCAATGAGAAAGCAACTAAGACAGACAAAGAAACTATAAATTGGTGGTATACCAAGAAACCATTGCCAGTACTATAATGAAAAGGCTGGTGGAAGGATTGGATATTGGAAACTGGAAAGGGCTGAACTTAATGAAGAGGTGCTGCTAGACAAGAATGTGGTCTCAGACAGAGGCACAAAATGGCTGCTATTCTGTGGCATGGAGGAAATAACCCAGACCTCTAGTTCTGCCCTGAGATTCTGGGACCAACTGGAAGCTAGATTGCAGGGGAGCCATGATGTACACTACATATCTTAGACTCCAGAGGTTCAAAGTATAGGAAGGAAGAATCCAAGATGGCTGACTGAGTGGTGGCACGATAAAGAGCCTCTCTGAAAAAAACCACCTCAGATACTGGAATCTGACAACATGGAGAAAGCCAGACAAAAGGAGAAGAATTCTCACAACCCAGGAAGAAACTGAGGAAAAGAAAGGAAGAAGAAGAAGAAGAAGAGGAAATGGAGGACTGGAGCTAGGCAAGCTATGGTCACTGTACTGGCATGTCTTAGAGTCAGGTGACTCATGATCGAGCTGAGATCACAGCCCTGCTGAGACTGGGGGTTGGTGAGCTCGAGACCCTCAGCTGGAGGATGCACTGTGCCAGGGAGTGGAAACAGCAAGTCGAGCTGCATGAACTATAGTGAGTGATGGCAACTGGATTCCCCAGAGCAGGAGGACCAGATAGATGACATTTTGGAGTTGGGCAGGGCCTGCTTGAATCAAAACCTGAGGTGGCATCAGTCGAAGGCACCTGGTCCAAAGCAGATTGGTGGGATCTGCTTGGGCTGGGCCAGGCCCCTGGTTGAAACCCAATAGCTGGGGGGAGTCTGTTCTGAGCCAGTGGCATCCCCAGGGAACACACAAACTTGCTGAAGCACCCACTGATTGACTGACATAGAGGGAGGGGCTGGCTCACAGTGGACTGGGGGTGTGGCACTTCCCTAGCCAGTGTGCTGCAGAAAAAACTGTAAACAATACGAAAGGCCTGGAGACCTCCACCACCCACCTGTCTGAAGGGGGGCTGGAAACATGACAAGATGGAGAAACAGCAAAAGGCCTCCAACCATGGAACCAGGGAAAGTGAGTCCAACAGAGGTAAATGCAGAGGAGGTTGAGGGCAGCAAACCTGTAATATCAGAGACAGCCTCACTGGAAATAAAGAAATACTTCCGTGACCTCATCGACGAATTTAAATTTGAAATTCTAACTCAAGTGAAGCAAGATATAAGAAGATTAATAAAAGAAATCCTGGGTAATCCTCAAGTAGACACAAATGAAAGAATGGAGGAACCCAGAGAAAGGAGAGAAGCTTTTGATGAAGAATATAAACAATATCTAGAATACATGAAACAGATCCAAAGAGAATATCAGGAAATTAAAAACTCCATTGAAAGCTGGTAAAACCTTTTAACAGAAACTAAAGACAAACTTTCAAAACTTGAAGATAGATTTGCAACATATGATTGTGAAAGGAAGGATCTCTTAAAAATAACAAGGAACCAGGAAGCAATGATACAAAGGCTAGAAGATGACAAGAGGATTTATAACCTAAGAATAAAATATGTGAATGAAGATGCGGTGACAAATACAAATGAAATAAAAAGTCTATTCACAGAAATAATTAAGGAAAACTTCCCAAACATAGGAAACGGAAGTGAAGTTCAGATAAATGAGACATACAGAACTCCAGCCAGCTACAACCAAAACAGATCTACACCCAGACATATAACAATCAGGTTCCCAGAAATCCATCACAAGAACAGAATATTAAAAGTGGTCAGAGAAAAGAAGCAGATTACCTATAAAGGAAAACTCATCAAAATCACAGCAGAGATCTCGATGCAAACCATCAAATCAAGAAGAGCTTGGAGCAAAATATTCCAAGCCCTGAAAGAAAATAACCTTGAATCCAGAATGATGTACCCTGCAAAACTGTCTCTCAAAATTAAAGGAGAGACAAGATATTTCCATGACAAAGAGGAATTGGGGGAGTGTGTGACTACCAATCCAACCCTGCAAAGACTATTGAAGGACATTCTAGAGAGAGAGAAGAAAATCACCAGGGTTCCAAGAACACTGGCAGAAAGGCCTCAAAGAAAGGCACAGACAGTGGAATGAAGGAGAAAAGTAAACAAACAACAATGACAGAAAAATAGCATAGCAGAGATAAGACAGAGAAGATTGGTTATATTGCTGTTTTATCTTGACTGATTTTATTTGAATCTGGTATGTTTGAGAGTATCAAGTCAGAGAGTAGAGGCAACTACTCTGAAGATGACAAGATTCAATAGGATACCCATTCTGGTTTGATTATTAACTGCCTTTGAAGTCCTATAATGTCTCCAATGTTTAGATTTTATTAATAGTGTAATGCAATGCTAAGTTTAATTATACTATGTTTGACGATATAGACAATTTTATTAAAAACAACAAGAGACATCATAGTAACTACTGTAGATCACCTAGTATTATGGTTTTATATGTCCTTTTCATTTCATGTTTCTCTAGGAATTTGTATTGTTGACTTGTTTTGATTTGTTTCTCCCTCTAATACAGAAAGGCTAGGTATATGTGTAGAGACTTATACATGTGTAGAACTTCTAAGTAGTTTACGAGAATGGATTATAGTTATTGTAAAGAAAAAAAAGAGAGGAAAAGAAAGTATTCTAAAGGATATAACTGCATGTATGTTTGAATGTGTGGGATTGATAACCATGTTGCTAAGTTTTTGTTGGATGGATGAACAAAACTGATTGCGGTCTCACTGTATGTCCACTTTGTAGGCTTTACTTTTGTAACTTGAACAACTACTTCTAAGAGGAAAATATATAATTATCAACTAGTGATTTCTTACTGGTTACTATTTTTGTTTTGTTTTGTTTTGTTCTTGAAATTTTGTATTATTTCTACTCTCTGTTTCAAATTTTTTCTTTAAATAAAAAAAAATAAAATAAAGTATAGGAAAGGACAGATAGTAAATCTGGAAGGGCATATCGAGACTTTCCACGTGATGACTTCCAGTACCAATTCATTTACCAGATTCATTAGTCTTTTAAATTACCCGCTCCTCAGATAGAAAGTCACAAAAGATGGTTTCAGCTGATGGAGTGCTAGTTCTTAATTTCTTTGGGATCACAGATTTGAAAATGTATCTATAACACCTACACAAATCTATGTATGATATTTGGCTTCTGCAGAGACAGAATTTTTTACTAAGCAATAAATTGTATTCTCTCTTATATTTTTGTAAAAACTAGTAGCCAATATCTAAAAACATTAAAAAGAAATCAAAACTGTGTTTAAGATAAAAAAAATTAAAAATTTTTCTGCTTAAAAGGAGATTTGTAAGCATGTACAAAGTTTTAAGATATTTTCAGTAAGAACATTAACTTTTGGAATGGCCATTGGCATGGTCACACTTGTCAATTTTGACATACCCAGACGTCAACACTAATGCTAATAACAATGTTATGAAATTCCTGACTTGTAAAGGTAGGTAGTAGCAGACGAAATAAAAATTCACATTGCTTGCTTTTCTGAGTGAGAGTTGCTGTGTACCAAAATTTACTTAAATTCTTATATACTTTTTGAGTTTTCCATTTGTAGCATTTCCTTATCTTCAGGTCACTGAGGTCATTTTTGTCACTGACCATGTCTGCATGGTATTTTGAGCAGAAGTTCTCGTGAAGAGCTTCGCAGTGTTTCCAAGTTCTGTAGCTTCCTTCTCTTCAGGAATGGGCACCCTGGGCTCTGGCTGCCAGAACTTCCTCCTGATCTAGAAAGTTCCACTTCTGTGGCCTCCAACATTTACTTCCAAAGTGATAGCTTTATCCAAAGAGTAGGGAGTTCTCTAGAAAATCTCATTATCATTAAGCACAGAACCTTGAGTTAGAAGTGTAGGCTCTAAATTTAGACTGCCTGGATTAAAGGCTTTGTGTCATTCCCTTACTAAGGATGAGAGCCTTGATTTCCTGTTCAGTAGAAGTATTTGTTAGCTTTTTTCTTCTCTAGGGCTAAGTCCCTGATATACACAATTTATGGGAGAAAAAGTTTATTTTGGCTTCCAGTTTCAAAGGTTTCAGTCCATAGATGACTGACTCTTAAGACAGAAGTGACATGGGGGAGGAAAATTAAGTATTTCTCACTTAATGGAAGTGAGAAAGCAGGAAGATCCAGAGAGAGGAAAAGTCTGGGACAGGAATATACCCTTTCAGGTCACAGCCTAGTGACTCACTTCCTCCATCCAGGATCTGCCTCCTAACAGCACATTTAGTTAATGGACTCATCAATGGAGTTTGGCACCCCTATGATCTAATCACCTTCCAAAAGCCCCACCTTAGGTTATATAAGCCTTTTGGGGAGGACATTTTAAGTTCAAAGTGGATAATGTAATGCCTATCATATGATTATTCTGAGAATTAGGAAAATTCAAATAAAGTCTTATCATGGGTGTCTTACTTTCCTCATTGCTGAGACAAAATACACAACACCCAAGGTTAAAAGTGGAAAGGTTTTGTTTAGCTCACAGTTTGTAGAGGTTTCAGTCTATAATCAGTTGGCTCTAAGGCAGGGTGGCATATGGCAGAGGGGCAGCAGTTCATGATGGCAGACAAACATCTTTCTGTCCCTTACAGTATATGCAGGCTACCTGCCCTAGAGTGGGTGTGTCACACTTGCACCCTTAATCCAGGTATTGAACCATGAATCAATCGCAAACTAGATTCTACCACTTCTGAACCCCCTGCCCCCATGACTGATGAGGCTTTGGGGGTATATCCAGACATGAACCACAACATTAGGCAGCCACAATTTGTTCAAATGGCTACATATATCTAGATGGCTATAAGAAATCTTTTCTCTAACATTGATTTTCTATTCATTCATTCTTGTATTGTATTGTATTGAATACTTGCGAAGCACCTACTCTGTGCTTGGCACTAGCTACTATGTGCTTGGCATTGTGTGCTAAAAATTCACTAATCAGGTAAAAAAGGATTAGTGCTTGGTCCTCCTGAACCCATAGTCTAATGGGGATGGCAGATCATAATCAAATAATCATAAGCACACATGTCAAATTGCTATGGAGGCAAGGTGTGTAATTATTTGAGAATCAATAATGGAAGGATATAACTCTGAAGAACCATTCTTTGATCTGAGATCTTAAGATCAATTAGGAGTATCTAAGAGTTATATTTACTCGGGTCTAATTAATTACTTCTGTAACTTCCAGACAGCTGATGGATTTCTGAATAGTAAAGGATAACTTTATAATCTTCATAACAAAAATTGAATGTGTTGTATTAAATAGGTCAGGAATTTTTGTAGGGGAGTCCTGGAGAGTTTCGTGACTTTTGTGGTAGTAAACAAAATTTTATTTGTCATTTGTCTTTGGCACTAATACCAGGCAATCTAGAATGGAGTGGATTTCAATGACGTGTGATGTTTTTTCATCAAAGAATGAAACCTAGATGTGTTGCCAAGCATTGCTTGTTTTTCATTCATGAACAGGACCAGTGTTTCTCTGAGTTGAAGTTTTGTTTGGCAAATAGGGTTTTTACAATTCTAAAACCACAGGAGGCCCATGAGCTTCCCAAAAATGCTGCCAAAATAGGACTCATCATTTCATGCTGTCCTTGTGCAAAGGACGTGAGAACCAGGACTTGGCTTTTGCTAAGCATGGTGCATGCTTTCACCATGAAGGGAAATGGCAATTCCTCCATGATCTGCTGCAAAGCATTGGAGTAGAATTAGAGGGTCTGGAATGGATAAGAACATTTGACAGTAGTCTAAGTATTTGAGTTTTTCTCCAAAGTGCGAATCAGTATAACTCTTCAGGGTATATTGTTTCAAAGTTTTGTTTTGTTTTGTTTTCTAGTAATGTCGCAAGCAGCCTGGCAGGATAACTCAAGAAAACCCATCTTTGTGTTGATGCAAATCCAATTTTGGTCAAGTTTTTACTATTTCTCAACTGAGCAAGAGGAGTGCAATGTATTCCCAGCTTTGTTGGTGTCCTACCTCCACAGGTAAAGTGTTCAATAACATGAGTAAATCCAAAGATACAAATATAAATATACATGAAATCTGTCTGTCTATCTATCTATCTCACAGAGGCCACCTACGATTATGCCTAGCAACACCATCTTTATTTGTATTAGCATACTTCATAGTGTTTGAACAACAATGAAACTGCCTACCAACACATGTCTCAGAGCATAGCCCTGTTATCAAATGATGTATGACTGTGTGTATTAAGCGAGAGACACAGGCAGAGACTCCTAGGCTGGTATCAAAGTGTGTATAGACAGATGTTCATAAACATCACATGATATATTTTCAATTTGTGTCATAGAATGGTCTGGTAAATAGTATAACAGCCCCATGGTAACAGTTATCAATGACCAAACCACATTGCTCTGCATGTCGCCTTGTCCTTGTGTAGTATGAAATAATAGTGCTTTAATAAAAATGTGTAATGCAAAAAATTACCTCCCCTAACTATGGTTTTAAATATTGGAGAAGACATAAAAGAAAAATATCCTTTTTGCCAGGCTTGGTGGTGGATGCTTATAATCTTAGAAGGCTGAGGCAGGAAGATCACTCCAAGTTCAAAGCCAACCTGAGCCACGCAGGCAAAACCTGTCACAAAACACAATCAAACACCCTCATGCCCTCTTCTCTATGGACATACACTTTATTTATTTCTCCTGCACCCTTGAATGTGGATCTTCGGGCAACCATCTGTGGGTTGCCTGGCTCAAATACCCCACCTATTAAATCTTCATCTGTTAAATTTTAATTTCGTGATATTAGTTTTCCCTTTCTCCAGGTTACTTATTAAGTATAGTTTAATGTATGAAGTGAGACAGAAAATAATTGAGATATCTTGGAATTGTGCTTCATAGACTGTGACACACAATGATACACTCAGGGTCATTGAGCAAAACTCAATATTTCTCCAACTATAGCACTTAGCAGTTGTTTGCTCTCTCCTTAAACCTCCCCATCTGAGAGACTATTGTCTCCACTTCAGAGGAAGTCTGTGAAGTGTAGGTGATTTACAGGTGTTCTTTATGTTTTTGGTTTGTTTTTATTGTCTTCATCTTCATCTTGGAGACAGAGTCTCACTCTGTAGCCCAGGCTGTCCTTGGACCCATGGCAGTCCTCTTGCCTCAGCCTCCTGAATGCTAGGATTACAGGTGTGTGCCATCACACCTGGCTGACAGGTGGTCTTAAAAAGGGGCTTGGAAGCAAAACTTCCCTTGAATTTAGTTTACCCATTTTGAGTTTTGTATACGAGGGTTCTTTTCTTGGTCTGACTTTTTTTGTCTGCTGTTACTCTTTTTTCAGAAGATCAGCTAATTCAGCCTGCCATACAGGATGAATGTACCTGGACTTTTTTTCTCTCTTCATTCTAAATCCTCATTCCCTTAGGTTTTCAAATTCGCAGCCTCCTTTTTTACCCTAAACCTATGTGGAGAGCCCTGTGTTTCATCTTCCCAGCAGGGGTCGCCATAGCTCCTTTCCAAAGGGACATAGTAAGGTAGCTCAGACACCATGGGTTTAGAAAGTCCACCTTCTTGGTCTTGATAGAGTCCCACTTCCCGTGGGACATCATAGGTACTTAGAGCCCAGTAACAAATGTCTCAGAATGTATCCCTAATATCAGGTGACATAGGACTGACTACATGAAGAAAGAGAAGAGACAGAGACAGACTCCTAGGTTGGTGTTAAGATGTTAGACAGATGTCAACAACATTATCCAACGTTGGGTAGTGCTTTAACACCTTTTAAAGCAAATAATCTTATTTTAAAATTACATTTGTTTATCTATTCTTGCTGTAATTCCTTAGGGAAGACAGTCCTCCAAATCATGCCTCATACATGTAGGTCAGTCAAAGCTCTTATCCTTATAAAGGTATATGAAGGTAAAATTATTGCTTTTTCTGTCTTCAATCTATAATTTCTAATAAATTGGATATATATATATATGCACTTAGAATCTAAATGATGTAATTTAAATAAAATTGAATTAGAATGTATTTTAATCATGTTTTAAAATCAAGCATTCTCTTTATAATTCTTTTCTGTAATTATTTATACTACTTTAAATTCACTGCATTCATTTATTTTTATCATGCTAACTAAAAAAGAACCAGAAAAATCAGCTTCTCAACTACTACTTATGGAAACATAATAAAGGGTTGATTGAAGTGATTATTAGAATTAAATTCAGGGAGCAGCATGATTTAAGCAAAGATGTCACACTAGAACTTCTACCTTCTCATTCCTGCATCATTAAGTTATCATTTCTATAAATATCAAATATACCATTATTTTTTTCATCTTAAACACTCTTTTTTTTTAAATTCTACTTTTCCAGCCATTGCCCCAATTCTGTTTCCCTTTGAAACAAAATTAGTACTTGAAAGTTACTAATCCTTTTTGTCTTCTTTTGTTCCCATTCACTTCTACTCATCAGTGTCAGGCTTCCCCCTGCTACCAACCCTCTAAACAGGTCATCCTTGTCGAAGTCATCAGTAACCTCCATGTAGATAAACACAAAAGTCAATTCACAGTTCTTTTTGATTGGCCAATGAGCAGTACTCGACAATTACTATCGCTTCTTTCAAACATTCTGTGCTTCCTGAACACCACACAAGTCTAGTTTTCCTGCAACCTGGTTGAGCTCTCATTCATAATCTCTTTTCCTATAACTTCTTCCTCTGGCTAACATTAAGATGTTAGACCCTGGCATGGGCCTCCTCCCTTCTCTAATTCTACTCATTTCCCTGGTGATCTCAACCACTTCATGGTGTTAAATACCATCTGTTCACTAACAAATTGTGCTCACCTGCTGATATCTGAGACCCAATTACAAAAGCTTTTATACAAAAGAGTGCATTCTCTTACAAATTAGGGGCCAGAAGGAGGCAGTTAACAGCCGAAATAACAGATCCACAGGTTGCCACAGACTCTGGCTACTTCCGATTTTCCATGCTATCGTCTTAGCATGTGGCTTACATTCTCAAGTCCACCTTATGATCTTGCATGGCTGACTTAGTTGTAGGCCTTGTATACACGTTCCGAGCATAAGGAAGATAGAAATGGCACATCAGCTCTACACTTCAGCTCTTCCAAACAACATTTTTGAAAAGTTCACTCTGTCCCCCTTGGTTATGCCTCTCATTCAATAATTAGAGCCAGTCAGGCATTTACATCTTGCCCCATGGTGGGGGGGAGTAGTTGTGATCTTAATTCCAGGCAGCAACACGCTCACCTAAACTTAAGGATGAGGAAAAAAGAGTATCTGACAAGCACCCAGCAGTCTCTGCCACAGCAATCACTATACTGCAGGGATCTGTGTTAGTAGCTCCAGCTCAGCACTCCTTTCTGAGCCTCAAGACTGATTACCCTCTGCTTGTGTGCTCACTTGGCTATGCAAGTGAGAATTCACAGGAGCAAGACATTGCTTTATAAGGAAGTCTCAGGATGAGTGATTCATTGTTTGGCATGAACAAAGGGGAGAATACAAGTGAGAAGAAGACAATGAGTATAGAGTATTCGTTCAAGGAATCTTGGTCTAAAGAGGGGCAGAAGAGAAGAAGGGCAGAAAAGAATAATAGGAAATAGCTGGAAGAGAATCTGATGTCTGAGGAGAGTTTTGTTTCATTTTATGAAAGAGATGCTATTTAAGTCTACTTGCACAGTAATGAAAATGGTCCAGGAGAAAATAAACCAATGATTCAGGAAAGTGATTAATTGCAGGACTAAACCTTTCAAGGAGGGAAGGGATGGGGAGATGACATGCAGCCACACAAATGAGAAGAAGGGTTTTTGACACCCAAAAAAGAGAAGGCAGAGTGAATGGAAACAACTTTTAGGCAAATGAATTTTAACCTTTCATAACTTGCTTTACCAATCACATTAGAATAATGTATCAAAGTTAAAGGAGAAAATAATAAAGGTAAATCTAGGATCAAATATGCTTCCCTTTTCCTCTCCTCCTTTCTCCTCCTCATTCTCCTTCTTCTTCCTTTTATTCTTTTCCTCATTTCCTCCTCTTTCTTCTCTTCCTTCTTTTTTATTTTAAAGAGGAAAACACCCCAAAATTTAAAAATGTGATAATTAGAGGGTAACAATGGTTATTACATTGCATATAGCTATCTTTAAATTAGTTACTCAGAGTATGAAATATCTGCATTTAATTGTCCAAACAATATTAGCACAAATCTTTCTTTTCAATGAACTAAGAAAATTAGTAGTATAACTATTTTAACTACCATATATATGATAGTTATACATATATAAAATTATATATATAAATATATCTTTATATATGTATAAAATTTCTTTCAGCTTTTCATACTAGGAGACAAAACAATGTTTACATGTATGTCTGATTTATTTCACTTATGAGTATGGTCTCTATTTGCATCCATTTATCTACAAAGTTCTCAAGTTTATCTTTCTTTATAATTGAGTAGTACTCTGTTGTATAAAACTACCATACTTTTTACCCACTCCTTAGTTGATGGGTATTTTGGTTGTTTCCAAGATCTAGCTATTACAAATTATGCTGCTATAAATGTGGGTGCACATATATCATTGTGGCATAATGTTTTTAATCCTTCTGGGAAAATATCCAGAAAGAGACTGGCTAGATTGAATGGGACCTCCAATCCTAGCTTTTTGAGGAATCTCCACAATGATTTCCAGAGTGGTTGCACCAGTCTACCCTTCCATCAACAGTGACAAAGGGTTCCTTTTTTCCCAAGTCCCTCCAGCATTTGTTATTGCTTGATTTCTTGATAATAGATACTCTTTTCAGGGTTAGGTGGAATCTCAGTGTTATTTTAATTTGCATCTCTCAAATGAACAGTGATGCTGAACATTTTTTCATATATTTATTTGTCATTTGTATTTCCTCATCTAAGAAGTTTATGTTCATCTAAGATGCCCATTTTTGGATTGGGTCTTTAAATTTGGGAGTTTTGATTTTTTTGAGTTTGTTATATGTTCTTAATAGTAACTCTCTGAGAAACAGCTGGCAAACATTTTTTCCCACATTATGGGTTATCTCTTCACTGTGTTGGTGGTTTCTCTTGTTGTGAAAAAACTTTTTAATAAGATGAGATCCCAGTTGTTGATTCTTTGTGACAGTTGCTTTGCAAATGGGGTTTTTTTCATAAAGCCTTTGCCCACAATGTCTTCAAGAGTTTTACCTATTCTATCTTCCAGCAGATTTAACGATTCTGTTTTAATATTTAGATCTTTGATCCATTTAGAATTTAGTTTAGTGCATTGTGAAAGATAATCTTCAGTGTGTGCAAAACCAGTTTTTCCCACACTATTTATTAAAGAGGCTATCTTTCTTCCAGTGAATGTGTTTGGCACTTCTGTCAAAGATAAGGTGGCTGATTATGTCTGGAGTTGTCTCTGCATCTTCTAATCTGTTTCATTCATCTTCTGGTCTTTTTTTTTTTTTTGCCAGTACCATGCTGTTTTTATCACAATAACTTTATAGTATAATTTCAAGTCAGGGATTGTGATGTCCTTGTCTTGCTTTTGTTCTCAGGATTGCCTTTGGTATTCCATGTTTCTTCTGGCTCCAGATGAATTATAGTACTATTTTCTCTATTGGAATTTTATTGGAATATGCTATTGGAATTTTAATTGGAATTACATTAAATCTGTGTAACAGTTTTGGAAGTATGATCATTTTCACTATATTGGTTCTTCCTACCAAAGAACAAAGGATTTTTTTTCATTTTCTAATATCCTCTTTAATCTCCTTTTTCAGAGTACTGTTTTTGTTTTGTTTTATATAAAAAGTCTTTTATATCCTTCATTAAATTGATTTCTAAGTATTTCATTTTTTGGGTGCTATTATGAAAGGTATTGTTTCACTGAGTTCTCTGTCAGTGAGCCTGTTATTTGTATACAGGAAAACTATTGATTTTTGAGTGTTGACTTTGTATCCAGATACATTACCTAATTTTCTTATTAAATCTAGCAGTTTTTTAGTGGAGTTTTTGGGGTCTTCTATTTATGTATGTCATCTGCCAGTAACAATAATTTAACTACTTCTTTCTTTCTTTCTTTCTTTCTTTCTTTCTTTCTTTCTTTCTTGTCTTGTCTTGTCTTGTCTTGTCTTGTCTTGTCTAATTGCTCTGGCTAAAGTTTCCAGGACTATGTTGAATAAACATGGAGACAGTAGACATCCTTGTCTTGTTCCTGAATTTAGAGAGAAAGTTTTCAGTTTTTGTGTCTTTAGTATGATATTGGCTGTTGGTTTGTCATAGATGGCTTTTATCAGATTGAGATAAAAACCATCTATTCCAATTTTCTGTAGATTTTTTAAAAAATCATGAATGGATGCTAGACTGTATCAAAAAACTTTTCTGCTTCATATGATCATGAAATGATCATATGATTTCTGTCCTTGACTCCATTAATATGGTGTATTACATTTATTGATTTATGTATATTGAACCATCCCTGCATCCTTGGGATGAATCCCACTTGGTCATGGTATATAATCTTCTTGATGATTTGATATATTCTGTTTGCCAGTGTCTTATTGAGGACTTTTGCCTCTCTGTTGATTAGGGACATTAACCTGTAATTCTCTTTCTTAGTTGGGTCCTTCTCCAGTTTTGATATCAGGGTAATACTGGCTTCCAAGAATAAATTTGGGAGTATTGCTTCTCTTTCAATTTCATTAAAGAGTTTAAGAAGTAGTGGTCTTAGGTCTTCTCTGAATTTCTTGTAGAATTCAATATTTAATCTACAAGGACCTGGGTTTTTCTTTGTTGGTAGGTTTTTAACTACATCTTCAATTTCATTGATTGATATTGGTTTATTTATGATTTTTATATCTTCATAATTTAGCTATCATATGCACCTAGAAATCTGTCCATTTCTTCTGCCTTTTCCAACTTATTACAAGTTTTCAAAGGACGTATAGATGATCTTCTTGATTTCTGCGAGGTTGGTTGTGACCTTTTGATCCAAATTCATGGATTTGAGTCTTTTTTTTGATAAGGTTGGATAAGGGTTTATAAATTTTATTTAATCTTTCAAAGAACAAATTTTTCGATCATTGATTCTTTTTTTTAGTTTCCAATGCATTAATTTATGCTTTGATCTTTATAATTGCTTCCCTTGTGTGAGCTTTTGGCTTAGCCTGCTCTTCATTTTCTAGAATTTTGGGGTTCACTACTAAATTGTTTATATGTGCTTGCTCTGTTTTTCTGATATGGATATTAACTGCTATAAATTTCTCTCTTAGGACTGTTTTCTTTTTTTCTTTCTTTTTTTTTATTTAAAGAGGAAAAAACATGTAAAGGGTAGAGATAATACAGAATTTCAAAACAAAACATAAACAGTAAGAAATCACTAGTTGATAAATTACATATTGTCCACTTAGAAATAGTTATTCAAGTTACAAAATTAAAGCATACATAGTAGATATTTAAACAGTGAGACTGTAAACAGCTATTCATGCATGAGTCTCCACATATATTTCTATCCTTTCTGTATTAGAGGGAAAAACAAAACATAGCAAGACAAAATAAAACAAATTCCTATAAAAACATGAAACCAAAAAGTCATATAAAACCACAGCACAAGGTGATCTACAGTGATTACTGTGTTGTTTCTTATTATCTTCAACAGAATTGTCTATATCATCAGGCATAATTGAATATAGCAGTATAATTGAATATAGCAGTACATAACAATATTAGTAAAAATAAAACATTGTATAAAACAGTATAAAACTTCAAAGTATAAAACTTCAAAGGCAGGTAATAATCAGACTAGAGTGGATATTTTAGTGACAGTATAAAACTTCAAAGGTAGGTAATAATCAGACTAGAGTAGATATTCTAGTGACAGTATAAAACTTCAAAGGCAGGTAATAATCAGACTAGAGTGGATATTCTAGTGAATCTTGTCATCTTCAGTACAATTGCCTATACTCTCAGACTTGATACTATCAATCATAACAGCTTTGAATAAAATCTATCAATACAAAGCAGTGATCCAACAAACCAGATTTGATTATGATCAGTCATGGTAAAACAGTATAGGTTATATAGAGCTTTAGATTAAGTTAATAGGAAATTAAGGATGATTACCATACCATATCCTGTTATTTTCTGGATTACTGTCTGTGCTCTCAAATCTAGTACAGGTAGAATGACTGGAACAGAATATAATATATCTAAGCAGAGTAGTGTGAGTAATGAGGGTTTTTAAATCCCGGTACACTATTAACAATACAGTGTATCAAGGCCATCTATGTTAGAGATTCTAGCCATGCTTCTCTGCCTCATTTCTGCTATGCTATTTTTCTGCCTTTGTTTGTCTACTTTTCTCCTTCATTCTATTGCCTGCCCCACTCATTGAGGCCTTTCTGCCACTGTTCCTAAAATCCTGGTAATTTTTTTTTCTCTCTCTAGAATGTCCTTCAGTATTCTCTGTAGGGTTGGATTGGTGATCACAAACTCACCCAGTTCCTCTTTGTCATGGAAGCATCTTGTTTCTCTATCAACTTCTAGTGACAGTTTTTCAGGGTACATCAATCTGGGCTGGAGGTTATTTTCTTTCAGGGCTTGGAATACTTCGCTCCAAGCTCTTCTTGATCTGATGGTCTGTTTTGAGAAGTCAGCCGTGATTCCAATGGGCTTACCCCTATAGGTAATCTGTTTCTTTTCTCTGATGGCTTTTAGTATTCTGTTTTTATATTGAATTTCTGGCATCTTGGTTATTATATGTCTGGGTGTAGATCTGCTTTGGTTGTAGGTGGCTGGAGTTCTGTATGCCTCATACAACTGAATGTCATTTTCTTTTCCCATGCTTGGGAAGTTTTCCTTAGTTATTTCCGTGAATAGCCTTTGTAATTCACCTGTATGTATTCCTGCTTCTTCGTTCACATTTCTTCTTCTTAAATTGTAGCTTCTCTTGTCATCTTCTCACCTTTGTATTGTTACTGCCTGTTTCCTTGTTATTTTTAAGAGATCTTTCCTTTCATGATCACACATTGCAAACTTGTCTTTAAGTTTTGATAGTCTAACCTTAGTTCTTTTAAGGAGTTTTGCCAGCTTTCAATGGAGTTTATAATTTCCTGGTAATCTCTTTGAATCTGCTTTATGTATTCTATGTTTTCTTTATATTCTTTATTGAATGTTTCCCTCCTTTTTTGTGTTCCTCCCTTCTTCTGTCTATGTCTTCCTGAGAGATGCTTAGCATTTCTTTTATTACTCTATTCATATCTTACTTTACCTGATTTAATATTTCAGTTTTGAGCTCGTCTACAAGGTCCCAAAGATATCTCTATTGAAGCCATGTCTGATGTTGTGTGTTTGCCACCCTCAGTCTCCCTTGTTTTTCCCTCTCCTGGATCAGTGCTCTCAGGGTTCTAGGAAGGGGGCCTCCTCTTGCCTCTCTCTCCTGTCATGGTCCAGGCTTCCTCCACACAGGTGTGCAGTGCAGGTCCCAGCCCCCTTCCCTGTTGGCCACAGTTCCTCTGAAGCACACTGGCATGGGACCTCCACCCTCTCCTGCCTGCTCTTGTCACTGAGGTATAAGCAGGGGCTGTGTATGCCTGCTCCTCCCCACCAGGCCAGCAAAACTTCAAGGACCTTCACCAGGTTAGTGCATGCTAGGCACAGGGAATTGATTTGGGATGGCTCACTGGGTCCCAGCCAAGGGCATGACCCAGTCCAAGCAAATCCCATGAATCTGTTCTAGGGAGGGAGCAACGAACTGAAATCACTATCGCTCCCAGTTCAGGCTCCTCCTGCCTGATTCCAACATGTCGCCCATTTGGTTGCGCCCTTCCCGTGGCAGGGGTCTCATTCCCAGCATTGACCATGGATTAATGAATGTCCCTTCACCAGCTCCGCTCTTTACTGGGCTCACCAATAAACTTCAGTGCAGCTGTGGCTCTGTGAGTGGCAGCAAGAATGAGTTTTGCATGAATTTGTGAATTCAGGCCAGCGCTAACTTGGTGGGTTGTAGTGAAAATGCTGTGTTCTGTAATTTTAGCTGTTCCAATTGTAGCCCTGAGATTATGTGTTTGGTGAGCTTTTTTACGTTTTAATTTCTTCCTGTGTCAAGAGGATCCATCTCCCTCTGTCTGGATCTCTCCAGGATGTTTTATTCTGGCATATGAGTTGTTTCTCCTGGAGGCTTTGTATTTTGTTGCTCACTGATTGGCCATCTTTAACTCCTCCTTAGGACTGTTTTCATTATGTCCCATAAGCTCCAGTATATTCTACTGTCATAATCATTCAACTGTAAAAACTGTCTAATTTCTTGTTTAATTTCATCTGTGATCCATTGGTTGTTCAGGAGGATGTTATTTAATTTCAATGTGCTTATGAAATTCCTATGGTTTCTTTGGCCCTAGATTTCTAATTTCATTGCATAATGGTCTGATAATATGCCTGGGATAATTTCAATTCCTTTGAATTTACTTAATTATGTTCTATGAACTGGTATGTGGTCTATTTTGCAGACTGTCCCCTGTGCAGCTAAGAAGAATGTGTATTCTGATGTTATGGAGTGGAACTCTTTAGACATCTACTAAGTCCTTTCAAAATTTGGCTCATTTCTGATAGTCCATTGTTGATTCTTTTTTTTAAATTTTATTTAAAGAGAAACAAAAGCAGGTAAAGGGTAGAGGTAATACACAATTCCAAAAAATAAAAAAGATAAACAATAAGAAATCACTAGTTAAAATTACATATTGTCCTCTTAGAAATAGTTGCTCAAGTTACAAAATTAAAGCATACAAAGTAGATAGTCAAACAGTGAGAGTGTAGACAGCTATGCATGCATGAATACCTGCATGTATTTCTATACTTTCTGTATTAGAGAGAAAAACCAAATTTAGCAAGATAAAACAAAACAAATTCCTATAAAAACATGAAACCAAAAAGTTGTATAAAACCACAGTACAAGGTGATCTACAATGATTACTGTGTTGTTTCTTATTATCTTCAATAGAATGTCTATATCAACAGGCATAATTGAATATATCAGTATGATTGAGTATAGCAGTAAATAACAACATTAGTAAAAGTAAAATATTGTAGACAGTATAAAACTTCAAAGACAGGTAATAACCAAACCATGGATATTCTAGTGGATCTTGTCATCTTAAGTGCAGTTGCCTATATGCTCAGACTTGATATTATCAATCAAAGCAGCTTTGAATAAAATCTATCAATACAAAGTAGTGATCCAACAAACCAGATTCAATTATGATCAGTCATGGTAAAACAGTGTAGGTTTTACAGAGCTTTAGATTAAGTTAAGAGGAAGTTAAGGATGATTACTGTACTATATCCTGTTATTTTTGGGATTACTGTCTGTGCCCTCAAATCTAGTACAGTTAAAAATGACTGGATGAGAATATAATACATCTAAGCAGAGTAGTGTGGGTAATGTGGGTTTTAAATCCTGGTGCACTATTTACAATATAGCATATCAAGACCATCTATGTTATAGTTTCTAGTTACCCTTTTCTGCCTCATTTCTGCTATGCTATTTTTCTGCCTTTGTTTGTTTACTTTTCTCCTTCATTCTACTGCCTGCCCCACTCATTGAAGCCTTTCTGCCACTGTTGCTAAAATCCTGTTTTTTTTCTCTCTCTCCCTAGAATGTCCTTCAGTATTCTCTATAGGGTTGGATTGGTGGTCACAAACTCACCCAGTTCCTCTTTGTCATGGAAGCATCTTGTTTCTCCACTAATTTCTAGTGACAGTTTTTCAGGGTACATCAATCTGGGCTGGAGGTTATTTTCTTTCAGGGCTTGGAACACTTTGCCCCACCCTCTTCTGGATCTGATGGTCTGTGTGGAGAAGTCAGCTGTGATTCCAATGGGCTTACCCCTATAGGTAATCTGTTTCTTTTCTCTGAGAGCTTTTAATATTCTGTTTTTATATTGAATTTCTGGCATCTTGGTTATTATATGTCTGGGTGTAGATCTGCTTTGGTTGTAGATGGCTGGAGTTCTGTATATCTCATACAACCGAATGTCATTTTCTTTTCCCATGCTTGGGAAGTTTTCCTTAATTATTTC